>PDNA01000192.1:0-59656 GCA_002573605.1 Polytolypa hystricis UAMH7299 | reverse complement strand
ATATATAGGATTCTCTTGCCTATTAGAATAATCTTGAATCCAGTCCTTCATGATATTCTATACAGTTTCAATGGGGTTCAAATCAGGGGAATATTGTTACGGACCTACGGCGTATCCCCAGAGTGATTGGATGGCAGGAGGGGTTATCCCCAGAAGGATAAACCCAGGTCCGGGAAAGTCACGTGACGGGGGAGTCCATAACAAGCCTTGGCGGGATAGTCTGTTTGGGACTACTTGAGGGATAGTCTATTTGAAACTACTCAAGGGAGAGTCTGTCTGGGACTACTCCAGGGAACCTCATTAAGAACTACTCTGGGGTTTTAGAAGTTGTATATAAGGATAGGTTTTTACCTATTATCCAGAGGAGTTCTTATAATTCCTTGCAATTATCTTAGTTCATTACCTTACCCCTACTATCAGTTAAAGCACCAACTATAGCAATCCAGAGCTCTATAGTTTGGACCTGTGAGAACATCTACAACTCTATTACTTTACTATAACTGGAGCTTGCTTGTGTTTTTCTATAAGAACTTATCTCAAGACCCAACCCACACCTCAGTGTCCCTTTGTATTACAGACTAACAGGAATCATTGGTTAATAATAACCCAGGAGAAAGAGGCACAGCAGAACTGGAAGAACTCCTGGAGCTGAAAGTCATGTAACAGAAACAGTAAACTTGGTAGAATCAGTAGACCTGGTAGATCTAGATCTACTATATCTACACAATCTACCAGATCTACTACAGGTTTTTCATCATGTATATAAAGGATGTGTTTCCCCCACTCTTAGAAACAGAAGTCTTCTACTTTGTATTCAATAACAATACTAATTTTAGATCTATTCTTAGTTCTAGATCACTAGCTACAACAGCACTGCAATTCTATATTAATATTATATATACTCTATCTTTGCATTCTATTAGATCTTTCCTGATATACAGTACAAGGCTGTTCTCTAGCTGGATTACTTTATTTCTTTAGAAAAGTAGATCATTCTCTATTACTACAGTGAGCTAAGGCCTACAATACTGGCTTAGAGTAATAAGCAAGCTTGGTATATACCAGAGTATATTTTCTAAGAGTATTACAGATCTCTGAAGTTTAATTGAGATTTCACCCTGTTTAATTGGACAAGGTATTTTATAATACATTGAATACCTATTTTTTAAAATATTAACTTGAAGAATATAAAACTATAACTTCTTTAAAAATTTTTAACTATACAAGATTATAATAACTCTCTTTATCTTTTAACTATACAAGATAAAGAATACTTTGTTGATTTAAATAAATATCACTCTAGCTTAGAAAGAACTAATTAATAGAAAAGACATGTTTACAGCAGTTACAGTACAAGCTCTACTAGCTTGAATTCAGAAGCTTAAGATCAAGGTTAAGAAGCAGCAAGAAATAATTAATCAGATATACAAGTATACAGTTAATATTGAAAATTAAATTGCAGTATAACTTACAGGCCAGGAGAAAGAAGATATTATAGAGAAAATAAAAATTTAATTTTTCAATAGAACTAGAAGCAGGCTCAGATTTTTCTTAGTATATCTTAAAATCTACTTTCAATTTAATACTAAATTGACAAAGACTGATAAGTGCTTGGTAGCAGTATAATATCTGTAAAAAAAAGCAGCAGTATAGATACAACTCTATTTAATAATATAGTTTAGTAGAAAAGATTCCAGGGATCTTATATCTATTGAAACTGAAAAAATTCTTATAATAAAGAATTTCAGACTGTTCAAGAAAGTATTAACAGTGAATTTTAGAATTACTGATAAAGAAGTAATAGCAGTATAAAAAATCAGATAGATTTGATAAATAAAAAATACAGCTGGATATCTAGTAGAATTCTAACAACTAGCTGCAGTATTGAACTGGAACAATAGTATATTAGCAAGAGCTATATATAACAGGCTTAAAGAAAAAGTCAAGAATAAAATAGTCAGGTTAAAGGAATAACTCAATATACTATTTAAAATAATTAAATATACAGTATATATAGATACAAGGATTTGAAAGAGATATCTAGAATAAAAAAACTATAAACAGTTTCTAAACTATACTACAAAGCAATAAATATACAGAGAAAACTATAATTTTTATAGACTATAATTTATAAAACTAAATACAACTATAAAAAGCCAGGACTATGAAAAAGACAAGCTATACTAGAAGAAGTTGTATTTCTTTTATAAGAAATCAGAACACTTTACAAGAAATTGCTATAAAAAAAACAGAAACCAGCTATAATAAAAGCTAAAAGTAATAATAAAAAAACAATATTACTCTATTACTGATACTGGTAGAAATAAACAACAATTTCTACATGCAACTAGGGCTGAAACTAGTAATATAGTAGATAAGTAGAATAAGCTATAATATTATAGACTAACAGGAATCATTGGTTAGAAGATAATTCAAGAGAAAGAGGTACAGCAGAACTGAAAGAACTTCCAGAGCTGGAAATTATATAACAGAAAAGTTATATAATAGAAAACAGTAGATTCAGTAGACTCAGTAGACCTAGTAGATTCAGATCTACTATATCTATACAATCTACCAGATCTACTACAGGATTTTCATTATATATATAAAGGATATATTTCTCCTACTCTTAAAAACAGAAGTCTTCTACTTTATATTCAATAATAATATTAATTTTAGATCTATTTTTAGTTCTAAATCACTAGCTACAACAGCACTGCAATTCTACTTTAATATTATATAAGCCCTATCTTTGCATTCTATTAGGCCTTCTCTGATATACAGTACAAGGCTGTCTTCTAGCTGGATTATTTTGTTCTTTTAGAGAAGTAGATTACTCTCTATTACTACAGTAAATCAAGGCCTACAACACTGGCTTAGGATAATAAACAAGCTTGGTATATACCAGAGTATATCTTCTAAGAGTATTACAGATCTCTGAAGTTTAGTTGAAGTTCTGCCCTGCTTAATTAGATAAGGTACTTTATAATATATTAAATACTTATTTTTTGAAATATTAGCTTAAAGAATATAAAACTATAAATCTTTTTAAAATCTTTTAACTATATAAGATTACAATAACTCTCTTTATCTTTCAATTATACAAGATAAAGAATATTTTGTTGATTCAGATAAGTATCACTCTAGCTTAGAAAGAATTAATTAATAAAAAGACATGTCTACAGCAATTACAGTACAAGTCTTACTGACTCAGATCTAGAAACTTGAGACCAAGATCAGAAAGTAGCAAGAAATAATTAATTAAATATATAAATATACAGTTAATATTGAGAATTGAGTTACAGAGCAATCTATAAGCCAGGAGAAGAAAGATATTGTAGAGAAAATAAAGATTTAATTTTTCAACAAAACTAGAAGCAAGCTCAGATCTTTTCTAGTACATTTTAAAATCTATTTTTAATTCAATACTAAATTGACAAGAACTAACAAGTGCTTGATAGCAGTACAATACCTGCAAGAAGAAGCAGCAGTATAGATACAACTTTATCTGATAATATAGTTTAGCAGGAAAGATGCCAGGGATCTTATACCTATTAAGATTGAAAAAATCCTTGTAATAAAGAATTTCAGACTGTTCAAGAAAGTATTGACAGTAAATTTTAAAATTATTGACAAAGAAATAATAGCAGTACAGAAAATTAGACAGATTTAATAAACAAGAAATACAGCTGGATATTTAGTAGAATTCCAACAACTAGCTGCAGTATTAAACTGGAACAATAGTATATTAGTAGGAGCTGTATATAACAGGCTTAAAGAGAAGATCAAGAATGAAATAGCAAGATTAGAGGAATAACTTAATATACTATCTGAAATAATCAAATATATAGTATATATAGATATAAAGATTTGGAAAAGATATCTAGAATGAAAAAGCTATAAACAGTTTCCAAACTATACAGCAAAGTAATAGATATACAAAGAAAACTACAATTTTTATAGATTACAATTTATAAAGTTAGATACAATTATAAAAAGCCAGAACTATAAAAAAAATAAATTATATTAAAAGAAATTGTATTTCTTTTACAAGAAACCAGAATACTTTGCAAGGAATTACTATAAGAAATACAGAAACTAGCTATAATAAAAGCTGAGAGCAATTATAAGAGAACAATACTACTTTACTACTAATACTAGTAGAAATAAACAACAATTCCTGTATACAACTAGGACTGAAACTAGTGATACAGCAGATAAGTAAAATAAGCTATAAGAAGTTATAGTAGAACAGATATTTCAAGGACTAATAAAAACTTGACAAGTAGAAATTGACAGTGAAACAGCCAGGTCAACTGGAATAATAAAAATAGAATATTTATCACCCAATTATCAGAATCTACATTAGGAAGAGTATGAGAGACAACAAGAATCAGAAAATCTATAAAAAAGTAGTGAAGATTACAACTATTACTGGAAGAAGAAGAACCAGAATATTATAGATCTAGAACATCTACAATACTACAAATTTTCTATATTTATATATAATTGCAAGTGGCATGAGAAAATACAAGATAAAGAAATTCAGTAAATCAGAAATAATTCAACCCACTACTATTATAGACTGTACAGATATGATGTAAAAGATTGTGAGTAATACAATAAAATTGAAGTATAAGAAAATACTTAGAAAGTACTGGAATAGCTCAGTTCACAAAATAAGATAAATATTAAATATCTACAGTATAAAGGAATACATTGATCATTCTGTTACACAGATAGCTGTCTATTTTACTGAGAAGTAAAAGATAACCAGTATTATCCAGATCTACTGAAGCAGTTAAGAGCAACTTAAATAGAAAAGTTATAGCTAGAAGAATATATAATTTCAGACTTCAACAAGAATAAAAATACAGAGTTGCTGTAGAGAGAGATTATAAACTATATTTATTATAAAATAAATCAAGAAATAACTGGTTATTATAATACCAGATCAAAGAGTAACAACAAGTGCAGGGTCAGAGTACTGACTTGATTATTATATTGAATAAACAATTGCAGAATACACTGCAGAGAAAAACAAGTAAATAAATATTTTTTACAATTACTATAAAAAATACAGATCAGTGATAAAAGCTATTCTAAAGAGCTAACTTTTATATTTAAAGAATAGATAAATCACTTATTGCACAATATCAACCACCTACAATATACAGGAATACCTTGAGTATACTGTACAGAAATATACAGGAAGCTGAGGCACAATACATACAAGATCAATTATATATAGAGATCAGCAGAGTTAATAGAATACTGGAAAGAAGAGTAATATTATTAATATAATAAAAGTATTAAGTTATAAATATATTATAAGGCCTGATACAAGGAAATACAGGCTAAAATAATAATTACAGATTTATAGCAGAGCAAAGTCAAGATACTATAAAATTGACTAAGAGAAAATAAATCTGGAGTATTTGAAATTTAGAAAGAACTAATCAAGTAATAAATAATAGTATTTAAAGAAATTTCAAAAAATTTATTATAGAAATCAAGACAGGAGACTAATACTTTACAACTGCAGATAAAAAATAACAGTATTACTATAAATAAATACCTGTGAGTGATGAAACAGGACAGTTATTAGCTAATATAGATTAAGACAGCTATCTAGCAGTCACTATAATCTTGAAAGAATACTGTATATATACCTTGATTAATTCAGGGGCAACTGGAATTCTTATAGACAGAAGTTTTATAAAAAGAGCTGGGCTATTAATAGAATTAAAGAAACAACTGTATCAACTAAATAAGTTAGACAGAAGTCAGCTAGACTTTGTACAATGGAAAACATATCTGGAACTATTAGTGATACAGGGACACCAAGAGCTTGTAAGCTTCAATGTAACCAATCTAGAAAGTTATAATATTGTCTTGGAACTACTCTAGTTGAAGCTGTACAACTCTGACATATATTGGCAGGAGAGAATGATAAGGCTAAACAGATATAGATATTCTCCAGCACCAGACTCAACACTGGAAACAATTTACAGTTTACAGAAAACTAGGTATAAAACTACAGTAACAGATAAGCTGAGTAATCAAGAATAGACAGTATAAAAATAATTAATTAAATAAATAAATGCTATTGAATATAAAAAGACTGCTGGAACTTTACTCAGAAAAATAAGTCAGAATATATCTAAAAAAGTCAGAAAGATAGTACTCAAGAAATACTGAAACTATAGAGAAATATTTAAGAAGAAAGAGCTATCTAAGAGTTTACTAGAATATAGAAAATAGAACTATGAAATACTATTACTAAAAGAAAAAAAGCTAATATACAAGCTAATATATCAACTAAATAAAAAGAAGTTAAAGAAATTATACTAATATATTAACAAGAACCTAGAGAAAGGGTTTATCAGATTATTAATATTACCAGTAGAATACTCTATTATCTTTATATTAAAAAAGAATAGCAAGTTATAACTGTATATAGATTATTAACAATTGAACAGTATTATAATAAAGAACTGATATCTGTTATTATTAATTGAGGAAATACAAGATTAATTTCAAGGAACTAGATAGTTTATTTTACTAGATTTAAGAACAGAATACAACCAGATCAGAATTAAAAAAGGCAAGAAATAGAAAACAGTATTTCAAATATATTACAGATACTTTAAATACTTGATTATACTATTTAAACTAATTAATATACCAACAATATTTTAAACAATAATTAATAAGCTTCTTTACAAGTTTCTGGACAATTTTATAGTTATATATCTGGATAATATCCTGATCTTTACTGATAGTACAAGAATAGAATATACTGAGAAAGTGAAAGTAGTGCTTAACAGATTAAGAGAAAAAAATATACTGTTGAAACTGAAAAAGTGTAAATTCTCTAAGAAAGAAATTAAGTTTCTAGAATATATTATTACTACAGAGGGTATACAGATAGATCTAGTAAAGATTCAAGTAATAGAAAAGTAACTGACACTGAAAACTGTAACTGAAATCTAGATATTATACAGACTTGTAAACTACTACTGACAGTTTATAAAAAAGTTTTCAAATTTAATAAAATCTCTTATATCTCTTTTCAAGAAAGATATTGAGTTTTATTAAAGAGAATAATAATAGAAAGTATTTAAAGCAATTAAAAAAGCTTTCTGAAAAGAAAAAATATAGATATATTTCAACTCTATAAAATCTGCAATTATAAATATAGATATATTAGATTGTATAATAGAAGTAAGACTACAGTAAGAAGATAATTAAAAAAGAAAGAAACTGATTACTTGCTATACAAGATCAATAATATTAGCTGAACAGAATTACAATATTTATAATAAAGAACTACTTGCAATAGTAGCAGTACTGAAGAAATAGCAAGTATATTTAAAAGATACAAATTACTAAATAATTGTAATTTCAGATTATTACAATCTTCAATATTTTACAACTACAAAGAAATTGATATAATATCAAGTTTATTGATTAGAGATTTTAGCAGTCTATAATTTTAAAATACAGCATTACAAAGAAAAGAATAATACTTGAACAGATATATTAAGCAGACAGTCAGATCTGATAACAGCTTATAAAGAAAAACAAGCACTCTTTAAAACTGTAGAAGATATAAATACTTTAGTCTTTAATTATCAGACTTTAAAAGCTATACAATTAATCACTATATTAATAGAGTTTAAAGATAAATTACAAACTCAGATACAGAATAATTCTACTGTATTGAAAATTAAATACAAAGACAAGTTCAAGAATAGCAACAGTTTGCTATTATACAAAAAACTAATTTATATTCTACTGAAATTGAGAAACAGGATTCTCAGGAAAAATCACAACAATTCAATAGCAGAATATTTTGAAGTTGAGAAAATTCAAGAAAGGATTTCAAGAAACTATTATTAGCTAAAATTATAGATATCAGTTAGAGATTACATGTAAAACTGTAATTATATACAAAACAAAGCAAATCAATATAAAAAATATAGCTTACTACAGCTGATACTTCACTTATAAATACTGTAGAAATTGATAGCAATAGATTTCATTGTAAAGTTATTAAAATTCAAGAAACTGCAAATAAAAATAGAGTATAATTCTATTTTAATAATTACAGATTGATTGACTAAATATATATACTTTTTACTGTTTATTAAGAGAATATCAGTATCAGAAATAGTATATATACTATTACAGAATATATTTGCAAATTATAGATTATCTGAAGAGATTATCTTAGACAGAAATCTGAAATTTATAGAATATTTCTGAAGAATATTTACAGTATACTTAAGTATAAGATATCAGGCTACAACAGTATACCATCTACAGGCAGACAGATTGGTAGAAAGATTGAATCAGACAGTAGAGCAATACTTACAGAATTACATGAACAACTGATAAAATAACTAGATTTTACTATTACTGACAGTACAGATTGCCTACAACAGTTCAAAACATATAATGACAGGATATACACTATATTTTGCAAATTATAGATAAGAACTAGATATTCTATAAATACTGCAATATACAGAAACAAGAGTGTATCTAGAAGAGACAAGAATTCAAGAACTTTGAAAATTGTACAGACAACTGTAATTGGACTTAGAATTCTACAGTGAATAGATGAAATATTATTACAATAAAAAATACCAGAAGGTGCTGGTTTTTAAAGAAAAGGAAAGAATATATCTTTTACAAAGAAATATAAAGATAAAGTAACTAAGTAATAAATTCAATCATTAAAAACTCAGATCTTTCAAAGTTTTGAAACAGATTGGACCAGTTACATACAAACTTACTTTACTAAAAAAAATATAGATATATCTAACTTTTTATATCTTACTAATTAAAAAAGTACTCCAGAATATCAGACAATATTTATCTGAAATTAAGGACAAAGAACTGAATAAATATAAAGTTGAGAAAATTCTAGAAGATACAGTATTAGAAAATGAACAATATTATTTTATAAAATAGAAAGGATACTTATAGTCAGACAGTACTTGAAAATCTGTTAAGAATTTAGAAAATACTTAGAGAGTATTGCAGTGCTATCAAAAGTTGTAAAGTTAAAATTAGAAGAAGAAGAGATATTACTGATAATAGCCAGCAGGGCTTGCAGTTTATCTGTAGCTGTAGTCTTGGCCTGTTTTCTTTTATTCTCCTCCTTCTCTAATTTTTCTAACTTTTCAAGAGTTTGGGTATCAGACTCAAGAAATTTGCCTATACAGTTATTTAAGAACTTTTCTTAGTTATAAAAACAATAGTTTCAGTTTATAGATTCTTGACAAGCAGTGAAGAGACAAGTCAGCTTATTATTTAGATAAGTAATATTAGTATTATATTGAACTTGCTCCTCTTCTATATAATATTTATTAATCTTGATTTTATTATAAGTGCAATACAGTTTATTCTAGTTGAAGTAAGAAACAAAGTTTAAGTTATAAATACAGAATTTACTCTGATAAATATATTTACTACAATATTTATTGCATTTCAATATAATATAAGATTTCTTAGATTGTTTATAACAATAATACAGGAAAGATATAATAATACCTAGATATTCAATATCAGCAGTACAGATCTTGTTGGAGGCAGTGCAACTGGGTACTATAGTTAATATATTCTGAAAACTTATAGAAAAAGAAGAATAATTACAAGAAAGTAGGACAAGCAATAGTTATAAAGAAATAAAATTGCTGGGACAGCTTACTAAAGAAGGAGAGGATGATATTATAGATTAACAGAAATTATTGATTAGAAGATAATTCAAGAAAAAGAGGTACAGTAGAACTGGAAGAACTCCTGGAGCTGGAGATTATATAATAAAGAAGTTATATAATAGAAAACAGTAGATTCAGTAGACTCAGTAGACCTAGTAAATTCAGATCTACTATATCTATACAATCTACCAGATCTACTACAGGATTTTTATCATATATATAAAGAATGTATTTTCTCTACTCTTAGAAACAGAAGTCTTCTACTTTGTATTTAATAACAATACTGATTTTAGATCTATTCTTAGTTTTAGATTACTAGCTACAACAGCACTGCAATTCTACTTTGATATTATATAAGCTCTATCTTTATATTCTATTAAACTTTCTCTGATATACAGTGCAAGGCTGTTCTCTAACTGGATTACTTTATTTCTTTAGAGAAGTAGATCACCCTCTATTACTACAGTGAGCCAAGGCCCACAACACTGGCTTAGAGTAATAAGCAAGCTTGGTGTATACCAGAGTGTATCCTCTAAAGGCATTACAGATCCCTGAGATTTAGTTGAGGTTCTGCCCTGCTTAATCAAACAAGGTACTTTGTAACATATAAGAAGTTATAGTGGAACAGATATTTTAAAAACTAATAGAGATTTAACAAGCAGAAATCAATAGCAAAGCAACCAAGCTAACTGAAATAATAAAAATAGAGTATCTATTACTTAACTATCAGAATCTACACTGGAAAGAGTATAAGAAACAACAAAAATCAGGAAACTTACAAGAAGATAGTAAAGATTGCAACTATTACTGAAAGAAGAAGAATTAAAATATTATAAATCTAGAATACTTACAATATTACAAATTTCCTATATTTGTATACAATTGTAAATAGTATAAAAAGATACAGAATAAGGAAATTCAGTAAATTAGAAATAATTCAACCTACTATTATTATAAACTGTACAGATATAATATAAAAGATTGCAAGTAATATAACAAAGTTAAAGTATAGAAAGATATTTAAAAAGTACTGAAATAGCCCAGTTTACAAGACAAGGTAAATATTGAATATCTATAGTATAAAAAGATATATTAGTTATTCTGTTATACAGATAGCTGTCTATTCTACTAAGAAGTAAAAAACAACTAGTACTATTCAGATTCACTGAAGCAGTTAAGAGCAATTTAGATAGAAGAATTATAATCAGAAAAATATACAATTTCAGACTTTAATAAAGATAAAAATACAGAGTTACTGTAGAGAGAAATTATAGACTATATTTACTATAAAATAAATTAGAAAATAACTAGTTACTACAATACCAGATTAAAGAATAATAACAAGTACAGGATCAGAGTACTAACTTGATTATTATATTAAATAAATAATTGCAGAATATACTGCAAGGAGAAACAGGTAAATAAATACTTTCTACAGTTACTATAGAAAATATAGATCAGTAATAAAAGCTATTCTAAAGAGCTAACTTTTATATTCAAAGAATAGATAGATTACTTATTATATAACATCAACTACCTACAATATACAGAAATACCTTGGGTATACTGTACAGAAATATACAGAAAGCTGAAGTATAATATATACAAGATCAATTATATATAAAGATCAGCAGAGTCAACAGAATACTGGAAAAAAAAGTGATATTATTGATATAATAAAAGTACTGAATTATAAATATATTATAAGACTTGATACAAGGAAATACAGGCTAAGATAACAATTACAGATTTATAGCAGAGTAAAGTTAAAATACTACAAGATAGACTAGAAAAAAACAAATCTGAAGTATTTAAAATTTGAAAAGAACTAGTCAAGCAATAGACAATAATATTTAAAAGAATTTTAAAAGATTTATTATAGAAATTAAAACAGAAAACTGATACTTTACAACTGCAGACAGGAAATAACAGTATTACTATAAACAAGTACCTGTGAGTAATATAATAGAACAGTTATTAGCTAATATAGATTAAGACAGCTACCTAGCAGTTACTGTAACCTTGAGAGAATATTATATATATACCTTGATTAATTCAGGGGCAACTGGAATTCTTATAGACAGAAGTTTTATAAGAAGAGCTGGGCTATTAACAGAATTAAAGGAACAACTATATTGATTAAATAAATTAGATAGAAGTTAGCTAGACTTTGTATAACAGAAAACATGTCTGGAATTATTAGTAATACAGAAATACTAAAAGCTTATAAGCTTCAATATAATTAATCTAAAAAGTTATAATATTATTTTAGAACTACTCTGATTAAAGCTGTACAATTCTGATATATACTGGCAGGAGGGAATAATAAAGCTAAATAGATATAGATATTCCTCAGTACCAGACTCAATACTGGAAACAATTTACAGTTTACAGAAAACTGGGTGCAAGACTACAGCAATAGATAAGCTAAGCAACTAAGAATAAACAGTATAAAAACAATCAATTAAATAGATGAATGCTATTGAATACAAAAAAACTGCTGGGACCTTACTTAGAAAAATAAGCTAGAGCATATCTGAAAAAGTCAGAAAAATAGTATCTAAGAAATACTGGAACTATAGAGAAATATTTAAGAAGAAAGAGCTGTCTAAAAGTTTACTAGAATATAGAAAATAGAACTACAAGATACTATTGCTAGAAGGAAAAGAGCTGATATACAAGCTAATATATTGACTAAATAAAAAAGAGCTAAAGAAATTACACTAATATATTGATAAGAATCTAGAGAAAGGATTTATTAGACTATTAATATTATTAATAGAATACTCTATTATTTTTATACTGAAGAAAGATAGCAAGTTATAACTGTATATAAATTATTAATAATTAAACAGTATTACAATTAAAAATTAATATCTATTACTATTGATTGAAGAAATATAAGACTGATTTTAAAAAACTAGATAATTTACTTTACTAAATTTGAAAGCAGGATATAATTAAATCAGAATAAAAAAAGGCAAGAAATAGAAAACAGTATTTTAAATATACTACAGATACTTTAAATACTTAGTTATACTATTCAGATTAATCAATATACCAGCAATATTTCAAGTAATAATTAATAAACTTCTTTACAAATTTCTGAACAATTTTGTAGTTGTATACTTAGACAATATCCTGATCTTTACTGATAGTACAAGGATAGAATATACTAAGAAAGTAAAGATAGTATTCAACAGGCTACAAGAAAAAAATATACTGTTGAAACTGAAAAAGTACAAATTCTCTAAGAAGGAAATCAAGTTTCTAAAATATATTGTAACTACAGAGAGTATACAGATGAATCTGGCAAAGATTTAAGTAATAAAAAAATAGCTAATACTGAAAACTGTAACTGAAGTCCAGGTATTATATAGACTTGTAAATTACTATTAACAGTTTATAGAAGAATTTTCAGACCTGATAAAACTTCTTATATCTTTCTTTAAAAAAGATATTAAATTTCATTAGAAAGAACAACAGCAGAAAGTGTTTAAAGTAATTAAAAAAGCTTTTCAGAAAGAAGAAATACAGATATATTTCAATTCTATAAAATCTGCAATTATAGATATAGATATATTAAATTGTACAATAAAAGCAAGATTACAGTAAAAGAATAATTAAGAAAGAAAAAAACTGATTATTTACTATACAAGATTAATAATATCAGTTAAACAGAACTATAATATTTATAATAAAAAATTACTTATAATAGTAGCAGTACTGAAGAAATAGTAAATATATTTGAAAAGTATAAATTACTAAATAATTGTAATTTCAGATTATTACAATCTTCAATACTTTATAATTATAAAAGAGTTGATATAATATCAAGTTTATTGATTAGAAATCTTAGTAGCTTATGATTTTAAAATACAGTATTGCAAAGGAAAGAATAATACTTGAGCAGATATATTAAGCAGAAAATCAGATCTGATAACAGTTTATAAAGAAAAACAAGCATTCTTTAAAATTGCAGAAGATACAAATACTCTAGTTTTTAACTACCAAGCTTTAAAAGCTACACAATTGGTTACTATATCAGTAGAGTTTGAAGACAAATTACAAATTCAGACACAGAACAATTCTACTGTATTGAAGATTAAATATAAAAACAAGTTCAAGAATAGCAACAGATTGCTATTGTACAAAGAACTGATTTATATTTTACTGAAATTGAAGAACAAAATTCTCAGAGAAAATTACAACAATCTGACAGCAGAATATTTTGAAGTTGAGAAAATCCAGAAAAGAATTTCAAGAAACTATTATTAGCTAGAATTATAAATATCAGTTAAAAATTATATATAAAACTGTAATTGTATATAAAATAAAGTAAATTAATATAAAAAATATAGCTTGCTACAGCTGATACCTTACTTACAAGTACTATAGAAATTAATAATAATAAATTTCATTGTAAAGTTATTAAAATTTAAGAAACTATAAACAGAAATAGAGTGTAATTTTATTCTAACAGTTACAGATTAATTAATTAAATATATATACTTTCTACTATTTATTGAAAGAATATCAGTACTAAAAATAGTATATATACTATTACAGAATATATTTACAAATTATAAATTGCCTGAAGAGATTATCTTGAATAGAGATCTAAAGTTTATAGAATATTTCTAGAGAATATTTACAGTATATTTAAATATAAAATACCAGGCTACAATAGTATACTATTTACAGGTAGACAGATTAGTAAAAAGATTGAATCAGACAGTAGAGTAATACTTATAGAATTATATAAACAACTGATAAGATAACTGGGTTTCACTATTACTGACAGTATAAATTGCCTACAACAGTTTAAAACATATAATAACAGGATATATACTATATTTTGTAAATTATAGGCAAGAACTAGATATTCTATAAATACTGCAATATACAGAAATAAGAGTATATCTAGAAGAGATAAAAATTTAAAAACTTTGAAAATTATATAAATAATTGCAATTGGACTTGGAATTCTACAGTAAACAGATAAAATATTACTACAACAAGAAATATTAAAAAATACCAGTTTTTAAAGAAGGAGAGAGAGTGTATCTTTTATAAAGAAATATAAAAATAAAATAATTAAGCAATAAACTCAACTATTAAAAACTCAGATTTTTCAGAGTTTTAGAATAGATTGAACCAGTTATATACAAACTTACTTTGCTAAAAAAGATACAAATATATCTGACTTTCTATATCTTGTTAATTAAAAAAGCACTCCAGAACATCAGACAGTATTTACCTGAAGTCAAGAATAAAGAACTGAATAAATATAAAGTTAAAGAAATTTTAAAAGATACAGTATTAAAGAATAAATAATACTATCTTATAAAATAAAAAGAATATTTACAGTTAGACAGTACTTAGAAATCTGTCAAGAATTTAGAAAATACTCAGAGAGTATTGTAGCACTATCAAAAGCTATAAAGTTGAAACTAGAAGAAAAGAGAATATTATTAATAGTAATCAGCAAAACTTGCAGTTTATCTGTAACTGTAGCCTCAGCTTGTTTTCTTTTATTTTTCTTTTCTTCTAACTTTTCTAATTTTTCAAGAGTTTGGGTATCAGATTTAAGGAATTTGCCTATACAGTTATTTAAAAACTTTTCTTGGTTATAAAGATAACAGTTTTAATTTATAGATTCTTGATAAGCAGCAAAGAAGTAAGACAGCTCAGTACTTAGATAAGTAATATCAGTATTGTATTGAGCCTGCTCCTCTTCTGTACAATATTTATTAATCTTGATTTTATTATAAGTATAATACAATTTGTTCCAGTAAAGAACAAAATTCAAGTTACAAATACAGAATTTACTTTGATAAATATATTTACTATAATATTTATTGTATTCTGATATAATACAAGATTTTTTAAATTATTTACAATGATAACACAGGAAAGATATAATAATATCTAGATATTTAATATCAGCAGTACAGATCTTATTGGAGACAGTGTAGCTGGATACTATAGTTAATATATTCTAAGAACTTACAGAAGAAGGAGAGTGACTACAAGAAAGTAGAACAAGTAATAGTTATAAAAAAATAAAATTGCTGGGACAGCTTACTAGAAAAGGAGAAGATAATATTACAGATTAACAGAAATTATTAATTAATAATAACCCAGGAGAAAGAGATGCAGTAGAACTGGAAAAACTTCTGAAGCTGAAAGTTATATAATAGAAATAGTAGACTTAGTAGAATCAGTAGATCTAGTAGATCCAGATCTACTATATCTATATAATCTACCAGATCTACTACAGGTTTTTTATTATATATATAAAGAATGTATTTTCTCTATCTTTAAAAACAGAAGTCTTCTACTTTATATTCAATAACAATACTAATTTTAAATCTATTCTTAGTTCTAGATTACTAGCTACAACAGCACTGCAATTCTATATTAATATTATATATACTCTATCTTTACATTCTATTAGGCCTTTCCTAATATACAGTGCAAGGCTGTCCTCTAGCTGGATTACTTTGTCTCTTTAGAGAAGTAGATCACTCTCTATTACTACAGTGAGTCAAGGCCCACAACACTGGCTTAGGGTAATAAGCAAGCTTGATATATACCAGAGTGTATCCTCTAAGGGTATTACAGACCTCCAAGGTTTAGTTGAGGTTCTGCCCTGCTTAATTGGACAAGGTACTTTGTGATACTTTGCCTTAAGCTCTTAGAGTGATCAATCAAGTCTCTCTGATACTTGCTACTTTTTAAAGCCCTTTAAGAACTCTTTATTATTGTTATCTATTCTCTATCTCAGCTTTACCAGTACAGAATACTCTGACCAAGCCCAGTCAAACCCTTTAACAGTATAATATAAAAAATATAGATATTTACAGTTAATACTAAGACTTAAAACTCTATAAAAACAAGTTTTAATAAACTTTATAATAAAGCTACTAGAATTAATAAACAATAGACAGATATACAATACTATATTAGTACTAATAAATATACTTTTAAAGTACAAATACTTTATAGTATATATAGAAAAGTTAAGTATAAAAAAATTATCAGAAATAATTATTGAATAAATAATTACTAATTACAGATTATTTACTGAATAAATTATAGATTGAAATATATATTTTATAGAATATTTCTAGCAAATACTGATACAGTAACTCAGAATCAGATATAAAGTATTAACAGTATATTATCTGCAAATAGATAGATAAATAGAAAGATTTAATCAGATACTAGAACAGTATCTGAAATACTATATAGATTATAATTAGAAAAATTAGGCAGAATTGCTATTAATAGTATAATTTATATATAATAGTTTAAAATATATAATAATTAAAATAATACTATTCTTTGCAAACTACAGAAAAGAATTAACAATTGAAAAAAGTTCATTGAAAGTATTAAATCAAAGTTACAAAGATAAGATAATAGCTTAGAAATTAAGAAAAATGTATAAAAATCTGTACAATAACATTGAATTTATTAATAAAAAAATAAAAGTCTATTATAATAAAGGATGCAAGAATATATCTAGATTTAGAAAGAGAGAGAAAGTATATCTTCTATAAAAAAATATTAAAATAAAACAACTAAGTAAGAAATTAAATTTCAAGAAACTAGAACTATTCAGGATTTAATAAAAAATATCAGAATTCAATTATAAACTAAAGCTATTAAAGATAATACAGATACACTTAGTATTCTATATATTATTAATAGAAAAAGCTAGCCAGGACACCAGATATGAAAAAATTAAAGTTAAAAATAAAAATAAATATAAAGTTAAAGAAATTCTAGGACAAGATCAGATTAATAGAAAAATATACTATCTAGTAAAATAGAAAAGTTACTCTACTGAGAAAAACACCTGGGAACTAGCTAGAAATTTGTGAAACTATTAGGAGAAAGTAAGAAGATATTTTTAGTAGAAGAATAAACTGATAACAGATTAGATAATTTTAAGATAGACTAGTTAAAAAGAACTAGCTGACTGATCTGATTAGATAATAAAGTAAAATAATAACAGAGTAAGAAGTACTTATCCAGTTTTTTAAAAAGAATATTTTAAAAAGAAATCAGGGCAGATTCCAGGCAATTTATTTCTTTTATAAGAATTTTTATATTGCAGTTCTGAGTAATAAGACAGGAAGATATTTATTTCTTTTTCTTTAATAAAGAAAGAAAATTTTAGTCAATATAAATTTTACTGATACAATACTTATTATTACAGAGATATAATAAACAGAATAAGCTGCAGAAATCTATTATAATATACAGAGAAGAAGATAAGAAACAACTATTGCAAGAAAAATTAAAAATACTGCTATAGTAATTAATTAAATCAATAAAATAAACTCTCTCTGAATAACAATTTCAGAGAAAATAAGATAAAGAAAGTTTGTATAGTATGACAAATATAGTAGAACTTATAGAAAATAAAAAGAAATCTTATAGATATAGAAGAATAACTGATAATAGAAAGATTATTTATTCTTAGAACAAGAATACTGTAGAGAGAAGGATAATATTATAGATTTACAGTATATTTTTAAAATAATTAAATAGCAGGAGAGGTTATTCTTGAAAGAATAAATCTAAGTCTAGAAAAGTTATATAATAAGAAAGTCTATAACAAGCCTTGATAGAATAGTTTATTTAAAACTACTTGAAAAGAAGTCTGTTTAGAACTACTTAAGAGAGAGTTTATTTAAAACTATTTAAAAAAAAGTCTATTTAAAACTACTTTAAGAGATCTTACTAAGAACTACTCCAGGATTCTAGAGTTGTATATAAAGATAGATTTTTATCTATTATTTAAAAAAGTTCTTATAATTTCTTGCAATTATCTTAGTTAATTATTTTACTTCTACTATTAGTTAAAGCTCTAACTATAGTAATTCAGAGCTCTATAGTTTAGATCTGCAAGAATATCTACAATTCTATTATTTTACTATAACTGGAGCTTGCTTGTATCTTTTTATAAGAACTTATTTCAAGATTCAATCTATATCTTGGTGTTTCACTGCTTTAAGCTCTTGAAGTGAATAATCAAGTCTCTCTGATACTTGCTACCTTTCAAAGCCCTTTAAAATCTTATTATTGTTAACTATTTCCTATCTTAGCTCTACTAGTACAGAATACTCTGATCCAGCTAGGTCAAACCTTCTAATACTATTACACAATCTGATATATCTATATTTATAATTACAGATTTTGTAAAGTTAAAATATATCTGTATTTTTTCTTTCTAAAAAGCTTTTTTAATTACTTTAAATACTTTCTGCTATTATTCTCTCCAATAAAACTCAATATTTTTCTTGAAAAAAAATATAAGAGGTTTTATCAAATTTGAAAATCTTTCTATAAACTGTCAGTAATAATTTATAAATTTATATAATATCTGAACTTCAGTTACAGTTTTCAGTGTCAGTTACTTTTCTATTACTTGAATCTTTGTCAAATCCATCTATATATCTTCTATAGTAACAATATATTTTAGAAACTCAATTTCCTTTTTAAAAAATTTATACTTTTCTGGTTTTAACAGTATATCTTTTCTATATAGCTTGTTAAGTACTATCTTCACTTTCTCAGTATATTCTATCTTTATACTATCAGTAAAAATTAGAATATCATCCAAGTATATAACTACAAAATTATCTAAAAACTTATAAAGAAGTTTGTTAATTATTACTTGAAATATTACTAGTATATTGATTAGCTTGAACAGTATAATCAAGTATTTAAAGTATTTATAGTATATTTAAAACACTGTTTTTTATTTCTTGCTTTCTTTAATCCTGATTTAATTATATTCTGCTTTTAAATCTAGTAAAGTAAATTATTTAGTTCTTTGAAATCAGTCTTGTATTTCTTTAATTAATAATAATAAATATCAGTTTTTAATTATAATACTATTTAATTGTCAATAATTTATATACAGTTATAACTTGCTATTCTTCTTTGATATAAAAATAATAGAGTATTCTATTAATAATATTAATAGTCTGATAAATTCTTTCTTTAAGTTCTTGTCAATATATTAGTATAATTCCTTTAGCTCTTTTTTATTTAGTTAATATATTAGCTTATATATTAATTCTTTTTCTTCTAGTAATAGTATTTTATAGTTTTATTTTCTATATTTTAATAAACTCTTAGACAGCTTTTTCTTCTTAAATATTTCTCTATAGTTCCAGTATTTTTTGAATATTATTTTTCTGACTTTCTTAGATATATTCTAGCTTATCTTTCTAAGTAAGATTCTGGCAGTTTTTTTGTATTTAATAGTATTTATCTATTCAATTAATTATTTTTGTACTATCTGTTCTTAGTTGTTCAGCTTATCTATTACTGTAGTTTTATATTTAATTTTCTGTAAACTGTAGATTATTTCCAGTGTCAAGTCTAGTATTAAAGAATATCTATATTTATTTAGCTTTATTATTCTCTTCTACTAGTGTATATCAGAGTTATACAGCTTTAATTAGAGCAGTTTTAAAATAATATTATAACTTTCTAGATTGATTATATTAAAGTTTACAAGCTCTTGATATTCCTGTATTACTAATAATTTCAGATATATTTTTCATTGTATAAAGTCTAGCTGATTTCTATCTAATCTGTTTAATTAATATAATTATTCTTTTAATTCTGTTAATAGCCCAGCTTTTTTTATAAAATTTTAATTTATAAGAATTTCAGTTGCCTCTAAATTAATTAAAGTATATATACAGTATTCTTTCAAAATTGCAGTAACTGCTAAATAGCTGTTTCAATCTATATTAGTTAATAACTGTTCTATTATATTGCTTACAGATATTTATTTATAATAATATTATTATTTTCTATCTGCAGTTATAAAATATCAGTTTTCTATTTTAATTTCTATAATAGATTTTTTAAAATTTCTTTGAATACTGTTATTTATTATTTAACTAATTCTTTTCAAGTTTCAAATATTTTAGATTTGTTTTCTTTTAATTAGTTTTATAGTATCTTAACTTTATTCTGCTATAAATCTGTAGTTATTATCTTAGCCTGTATTTCCTTATATCAGGCTTTATAATATATTTATAATTCAGTACTTTTATTATATTAATAATATTACTCTTCTTTTCAGTATTCTATTAACTCTACTAGTTTCTATATATAATTAATCTTGTATATATTGTGCCCCAGTTTTCTATATATTTTTATATAGTATACTCAAAGTATTCCTGTATATTATAAATAGTTGATATTATATAATAAATAATCTATCTATTCTTCAGATATAAAAGTTAGCTTTCTAGAATAGCTTTTATTATTAATCTATACTTTCTATAGTAATTATAGAAAGTATTTATTTATCTATTTTTCTCTGCAGTGTATTCTGCAATTATTTATCTAATATAATAATTAAGTCAGTACTCTGATTCTGTATTTATTATTACTCTTTAGTCTGATATTATAGTAATTAATTATTTCTTAATTTATTCTGTAATAAATATAGTTTATAATTTCTCTTTACAGTAACTCTGTATTTTTATTTTTATTAAAATTAGAGATTATATATTCTTCTAGCTATAATTTTTTTATCTAGATTATTTTTAACTGCTTCAGTAAATCTGAATAGTACTGGTTATTTTTTACTTTTCAGTAAAATAAATAACTATCTGTATAACAGAATAATTAATATATCTTTTTATACTGTAGATATTTAATATTTGCCTTGTCTTGTAAACTGAGCTATTTCAGTATTTTTTAAGTATTTTTCTATACTTCAACTTTATTATATTGCCTGCAATTTTTTATATTATATCTGTTACAAAGTATCTTGTCTGATTAAACAGGGCAGAACTTCAACTAAACTTCAGAAGTCTGTAATACTCTTAGAGAATATATTCTAGTATATATCAAGCTTGCTTATTACTCTAAGCCAGTATTATAGATCTTGGCTTACTGTAGTAATAGAAGATAATCTATTTCTTTAAAGAAATAAAGTAATCCAGCTAGAGAACAGCCTTGTACTGTATATTAAAAAAGATTTAATAGAATACAAAGATAGAGTATATATAATATTAAAGTAGAATTGCAGTGCTGTTGTAGCTAGTAATCTAAAATTAAAAATAGATTTAAAATCAGTATTGTTATTAAATATAAAGTAGAAGACTTTTATTTCTAAAAATAGAGAAAATATATTCTTTATATATATAATAATTTCCTTGATAGATCTGGTAGATCTGATAGACAAATCTACTAGTACTACTAAATCTACTATCTGTAGATCTGGTAGATTTAGTAGATAAATCTACCAGTACTATCAGTTCTACTATTTTTGAATTATATAATTTTCTAATTATATAACTTTTAAGTTTTACTGATTTCTCTATTCTACTGTATCTCTACTTTTCTAGATTATTGTTAATTAATAGTTTCTACTAATCTATAATATCATTTTCTTTCTTTCTAGTAAGTTATCCCAGTAATCTGTCTCTCTCTTATAATCTATACTGTTTCTATTTTTAGTCAGTTTTTTTTCTTTTTCTTATAAGTGTTTTCTGGGATATATTAACTATAGTATCTAACTATACTGCCAAAAACTAAGTTCAAGCTGCTGATATTAAATATACAGGCCTTATTATATCTTCTCTGTACTATTATTATAAATAAAAGAAAATATCTTGTATTATCTCTGAAGGTAATAAATATTATAGTGAATGTATTCAATTAAATAAATTATATATTTCAGAGAGGAAATTTGTTCCTTAATCTAAATAGTCTAAACTATATTATATCTATAATAAAATTAAATTAGATAAAAAACTTGTTTATGAGAAATTCTGCTGTTTTTCCTCTCAGCTTTTTATTACTATAAATTAGTTAAACTGTCTTAAAAAGCAGAAACAGTTTCTGAATATAAAGACTGGCAAATTTATTCAATCTAATATACAAACTCTTGAAAAGTTAGAAAAGTTAGAAAAGAAGGAAAATAAAAGAAAATAAGTTAAAGTTACAGCTACAGATAAACTGCAAGCTCTACTAGCTACTATCAGCAATATTCTTTCTTTTTCTAATTTTAACTTTGCAGTTTTTAATAGTACTGTAATACTTTCTGAGTATTCTCTAAATTTTTAACAGATTTTCAAGTACTGTTTAACTGTAGATATTCTTTTCATTTTATAAAATAATATTATTTATTTTCTAATACTGTATTTTCTAGAATTTTCTTAATTTTGTATTTATTCAGTTCTTTGTTCTTAACTTCAAGTAAATATTATCTGATATTCTGAAGTGCTTTTTCAATTAGTAAAATATAAAATATCAGATATATCTGTATTTTTTTCAGTAAAGTAAGTTTGTATATAACTGGTCTAATCTGTTTCAAAACTTTGAAAGATTTAAATTTTCAATAATTAAACTTGCTGCTTGATTATTTTATCTTTATATTTCTTTATAAAAGATATACTTTTTCTTTCTCTTTAAAAACTGGTGTCTTCTGGTATTTTTTATTGTAGTAATATTTTATTTATTTACTGTAAAATTCCAAGTTCAATTGCAGTTGTTTATACAATTTTTAAAGTTTCTAAACTTTTATTTCTTCTAGATATACTTTTGTTTCTGTATATTATAGTATTTATAAAATATCTAGTTCTTATCTATAATTTATAAAATATAATATATATTCTGTTATTACATGTTTTGAACTGTTATAAGCAATCTATACTGTTAATAATAATAAAACTCAATTATCTTGTCAGTTATTTATATAATTCTGTAAGTATTGCTCTACTGTCTAGTTTAATCTTTTTACTAATCTATCTGCCTGTAGATAGTATACTGTTGTAGTTTAATATTTTATATTTAAATATACTGTAAATATTCTTCAGAAATACTTTATAAACTTCAAATCTCTATTCAAAATAATCTCTTTATATTACAGACTAACAGAAATTATTGATTAATAATAACTCAGGAGAAAAAAGTACAGTAGAACTGAAAGAACTTCTGAAGCTGAAAATTATATAACAGAGAAATTATATAATAGAAATAATAGACTCAGTAAAATTAGTAGATCTAGTAGATTTAAATCTACTATATCTATATAATCTACCAGATCTACTACAGGTTTTTTATTATATATATAAAGAACATGTTTTTCCTATCTTTAGAAATAGAAGTTTTCTACTTTATATTCAATAATAATACTAATTTTAAATCTATTCTTAGTTCTAGATTACTAGCTACAATAGCACTGCAATTCTACTTTGATATTATATATACTCTATCTTTGTATTTTATTAGACCTTTTCTGATATACAGTGCAAGGCTGTCCTCTAGCTGGATTACTTTATCTTTTTAAAGAAGTAGATTACCCTCTATCACTACAGTAAGCCAAGGCCCACAACACTAGTTTAGAGTAATAAGCAAGCTTGGTATATACTAGAGTGTATTTTCTAAGGGTATTACAGACCCCTGCAGTTTAGTTAAAGTTCTACCCTGTTTAATCAGACAAGATACTTTGTAACACTTCAGGCAATTTATAATTTATAAATATATTTTATAGTAGTATATATACTATCTCTGGTACTGATATTCTTTCAATAAATAGTAAAAAGTATATATATTTAGTTAATTGATCTGTAACTGTTAGAATAAAGTTATACTCTATTTCTATTTACAGTTTCTTAGATTTCAGTAACTTTACAATAAAATCTATTGCTATTAATTTTTATAGTATTTATAAGTAAAGTATCAGCTATAGCAAGCTATATTTTTTATATTAATTTACTTTGTTTCATATACAATTGCAGTTTTATATATAATCTTTAACTGATATCTATAATCTTGATTAATAATAATTTCTTGAAATTCTTTTCTAAGTTTTTTCAACTTTAAAATATTCTACTGTTAAATTATTGTAATTTTCTTAGAGAATTCTGTTTCTTAATTTCAGTAGAATATAAATCAGTTCTTTGTATAATAGCAATTTATTGCTATTTTTAAACTTATTTTTATATTTAATCTTCAATACAGTAGAATTATTCTGTATTTAAGTTTATAATTTATCTTTAAACTCTACTGATATAGTAATTAATTATATAGCTTTTAAAGTCTAGTAATTAAAAATTAGAGTATTTATATCTTCTACAGTTTTAAAGAGTATTTTTTTTTTTTTATAAACTGTTATCAGATCTGACTGTCTATTTAATATATTTATTTAAATATTATCCTTTTCTTTGCAATGCTGTATTTTAAAATTATAGACTGCTAAGATTTTTAATCAATAAACTTGATATTATATTAACTTCTTTATAATTGTAAAGTATTGAAGGTTGTAATAGTCTGAAATTACAATTATCTAGTAATTTGTATTTTTTAAATATATTTATTATTTTTTCAGTGCTACTACTATTGCAAGTAGTTTTTTATTATAAATATTGTAGTTTTATTCAGCTAGTATTATTAATCTTATATAGCAAGTAATCAGTTTCTTTTTTTTTTAATTATTTTCTTACTGTAATCTTGCTTCTATTATATAATCTGATATATCTATATCTATAATTACAGGTTTTATAGAATTAAAATGTATTTATATTTCTCTTTTCTAAAAAACTTTTTTAATTACTTTAAATACTTTCTGCTACTATTCTTTCCAATAAAACTTAATATCTTTTTTAAAGAGAAATATAAAGAATTTTATCAAGTTTAAAATTTTTTCTATAAACTGTTAGTAGTAATTTACAAGTTTATATAATATCTGAACTTTAGTTACAGTTTTCAGTGTCAATTACTCTTCTATTACTTAGATCTTTGCTGAATCTATTTATATATCCTCTGTAGTAATAATATATTTTAGAAACTTAATTTCTTTCTTAAAGAATTTATATTTTTCTAGTTTCAATAGTATATTTTTTTCTTATAGTCTGTTGAGTACTATTTTTACTTTTACTGTATATTCTATTCTTATACTATCAGTAAAAATCAGAATATTATCTAAGTATATAACTATAAAATTATTTAAAAATTTGTAAAGAAGTTTATTAATTATTATTTAAAATATTATTAGTATATTAATTAATCTGAATAATATAATCAAGTATTTAAAGTATCTATAGTATATTTAAAATACTGTTTTCTATTTCTTGTTTTCTTTAATTCTGATTTAGTTGTATTCTGCTTTTAAATTTAGTAAAGTAAATTATCTAGTTTCTTAAAATTAATTCTGTATTTTCTCAATCAAAGATAACAGGTATTGATTTTTAATTGTAATACTATTTAATTGTTAATAATTTATATACAGTTGTAACTTGCTATTTTTTTTTAGTATAAAAATAATAGAGTATTTTACTAGTAATATTAATAGTTTAATAAACTTTTTCTCTAGATTCTTATTAATATATTAGTGTAATTTCTTTAGCTTTTTTTTATTCAATTAATATATTAGCTTGTATATTAGCTCTTTTCTTTCTAGTAATAGTATTTTATAGTTCTATTTTCTATATTCTAGTAAACTCTTAGACAGCTTTTTTTTCTTAAATATTTCTCTATAGTTCCAGTATTTTTTAGATACTATTTTTCTGACTTTCTTAGATATATTCTAGCTTATCTTTCTGAATAAGGTTCTGGTAGTTTTTTTGTATTCAATAGTATTTATTTATTTAATTAATTATTTTTATACTATTTGTTCTTGATTGCTTAGCTTATCTGTTACTGTAATTTTATATTTAGTTTTCTATAAACTATAAATTATTTCCAGTGTTAAATCTAGTACTGAGAAATATTTATATCTATTTAGCTTTATTATTTTCTTCTATTAGTATATATTAAAGTTGTACAGCTTTAACTAAAGCAGTTTTAAGACAATATTATAACTCTTTAAATTAATTATATCAAAACTTATAAGCTCTTGGTATCTCTGTATTACTAATAATTTCAGATATATTTTCTGTTATACAAAGTCTAGCTGACTTCTATTTAATCTGTTTAATTAATACAGTTATTCTTTTAATTCTGTTAATAATCTAGTCTTTTTTATAAAACTTCTGTCTATAAGAATTCTAGTTGTTTCTGAATTGATTAAAGTATATATATAGTATTCTTTCAAGGTTGCAGTAACTGCTAGGTAGCTGTTTTAATCTATATTAATTAATAACTGTTCTATTATATTGCTTACAGGCACTTATTTATAGTAATACTGTTATTTTCTATTTGCAGTTGTAAAGTATCAGTTTTCTATTTTAATTTTTATAATAGATTTTTTGAAATTCTTTTAAATACTGTTATTTATTGTTTAATTAGTTCTTTCTAAATTTTAAATATTTCAAATTTGTTTTCTTCTAGTTAATCTTGTAGTATCTTAGCTTTACTTTACTATAAATCTGTAGTTGTTATTTTAGCTTGTATTTCCTTGTATTGAGCTTTATAATATATTTATAACTCAGTACTTCTATTATATTAATAATATTGCTTTTTTTTCCAGTATTTTATTAGCTCTACTGGTTTTTATATATAGTTAATCTTGTATATATTGTGCTTTAGCTTTCTATATATTCCTGTACAGTATATCCAAAGTATCCCTGTATATTATAGATAGTTGATATTATATAATAAATAATTTATTTATTTTTCAAATATAAAAATTGGCTCTTTAAAATAGCTTTTATTACTGATTTATATTTTTTATAGTAGCTGTAGAAAGTATTTATTTATCTGTTTCTTTCTACAGTATATTCTGCAATTGTTTATTTAATATAATAACCAAGTTAGTACTCTAATCCTGCACTTGTTGTTACTTTTTAATCTGATATTGTAGTAACTAGTTATTTCTTGATTTATTCTGTAGTAGATATAGTTTATAATCTCTTTTTATAGTAACTCTATATTTTTATTTTTATCAAAGTCTGAGATTATATATTTTTCTGACTATAACTTTTTTATCTAGATTATTTTTAACTGCTTCAGTAGATTTAAATAATACTGATTATCTTTTGCTTTCCAGTAGAATAGACAGCTATTTATATAATAGAATAATCAATATATTTTTTTATACTATAGATATTTAATATTTGCCTTGTTCTGTAAACTGAGCTATTTTAGTACCTTTTAAATATTTTTTTATACTTTAATTTTATTATATTGCTTACAATCTTTTATATTATATCTGTATAGCTTATAATAGTAGTAAATTAAATTATTTCTGATTTACTAAATTTCCTTATCCTGCATTTTCTTGTACTATTTACAATTATATATAAATATAGAAAATTTGTAGTATTATAGATATTCTAAATCTGTAATATTCTAGTTCTTCTTCTTTCAGTAATAGTTGCAATTTTTACTATTTTTTTATAGATTTTCTAACTTTTGTTGCTTTTTATACTTTTTTCAGTGTAGATTTCAATAGTTGGGTGATAGATACTCTATCTTTATTATTTCAGTTAACTTAGTTGTTTTACTATCAATTTCTGCTTGTTAAATTTCTATTAGTTCTTGAAATATCTATTTTACTATAACTTTTTATAGTTTATTCTATTTATCTGCTGTATTACTAGTTTTGGCCCTAGTTATATACAGGAATTGTTATTTATTTTTACTAGTATCAGTAGTAAAGTAGTATTATTTTTTTATAGTTATTTTCAGCTCTTGTTATAGCTGATTTCTGTTTTTCTTATAGCAATTTCTTGTAAAGTATTCTGGTTTCTTGTAAAAAAAATATAACTTTTTCTAGTATAGCTTATCTTTCTTATAGTTCTAGTTTCTTGTAATTGTATCTAGTTTTATAGATTATAATCTGTAAAAATTATAGTTTTCTTTATATATTTATTGCTTTGCAGTATAGTTTAGAAACTACTTGTAGTTTTTTTATTCTAGATATTTTTTCCAAATTCTTATATTTATATATACTGTATATTTAATTATTTCAGATAATATATTAAGTTATTCTTCTAACTTGACTATTTTATTCTTAATTTTTTTTTTAAGTTTATTGTATACTGTTTCTGCTAATATACTATTATTCCAGTTTAATACTGCAGCTAGTTGTTAGAATTCTACTAGATATTTAGCTGTATTTTTTATTTATTAAATCTGTCTAATCTTCTATACTGCTATTATCTTTTTATCAGTAATTTCAAAATTTATTGTTAATATTTTTTTAAATAATCTAAAATTCTTTATTACAAGAATTTTCTTAGTTTTAATAGATATAAGATTCCTGGAATCTTTTCTACTAAATTATATTGTTAAATAGAGTTGTATTTATACTGCTGCTTTTCTTTGTAAGTATTGTACTGCTACTAAGCATTTATTAATCTTTATTAACTTGATATTGAATTGAAAATAAATTTTAAAATATACTAAAAAAAATCTGAGCCTGTTTCTAATTCTGTTAAAAGATTAAATTTTTATTTTCTCTATAATACCTTCTTTCTCCTGACCTGTCAGCTATGCTGCTACTTAATTCTTGATATTAACTGTATATTTATATATCTAGTTAATTATTCCTTGTTGCTCTTTAACTTTAGTCTTAAGCTCCTGAATCTGAGCTAGTAAAACTTGTACTGTAACTGCTGTAGATATATCTTTCTATTAGTTAGTTCTTTCTAAGCTAGAGTAATACTTATCTGAATCAATAAAGTATTCTTTGTCTTGTATAGTTGAAAGATAAAGAAAGTTATTGTAATTTTATATAGTTAAAAAATTCTAAAGAGGTTTGTAGACTTGTATAGTTAAAAGCCTTTAATATAGTTTTATATTCTTTAAACTGATATTTTAAAAGATAAGTATTTAATATATTATAAAGTACCTTGTCTGATTAAACAGGGCAGAACTTCAACTAAATCTTGAATATTACAGAATAACAAGAATTATTAGTTGATAATAACTCAGGAAAAAAAAATACAGTGGAACTGGAAGAATTTCTGAAGCTGAAGATTATATAACAGGAAAGTTATATAACAGAAACAGTAGACTTAGTAGACTCAGTAAACTTAGTAGATTCAGATCTACTATATCTATATAATCTACCAGATCTACTAAGGAAATTATTATATATATAAAGAATATATTTCCTTTATTCTTAGAAATAGAAGTCTTCTACTTTGTATTCAATAATAATACTGATCTAAGATCTACTCTTAGTTCTAGATTATTAGCTATAACAGCACTGCAATTCTACTTTGATATTATATATACTCTATCTTTGTATTCTATTAAGCCTTCTCTGATATACAGTGCAAGGCTGTTCTCTAGCTGGATTACTTTATTTCTTTAAAGAAGTAAATTATTCTCTATTACTATAGTAAGCTAAGGTCTACAATACTGGCTTAAAGTAATAAGCAAGCTTGGTATATACCAGAGTATATTCTCTAAGAGTATTACAGATTTTTAAAGTTTAGTTAAGGTTCTACTCTGTTTAATTGGACAAGATACTTTATAATATATTGAATATCTATCTTTTAAAATATTAGCTTGAAGAATATAAAACTATAAACCCTTTCAGAATTTTTTAACTATACAAGATTATAATAACTCTCTTTGTTTTTCAACTATACAAGATAAAGAATACTTTGTTAATTCAAGTAAGTATTACTCTAGCTTAGAAAGAACTAATTAATAGAAAAATATATCTACAGCAGTTATAGTATAAGTCTTACTAGCTTAGATTCAGAAGCTTGAAACTAAAGTTAAAAAGCAGTAAGAAATAATTGACTAGATATACAAGTATATAGTTAATATTAAAAATCAGATTGCAGTATAATTTATAGACTAGGAGAAAGAAAATATTGTAAAGAAAGTAAAGATCTAATCTTTTAATAGAACTAGAAGCAGACTCAGATCTTTTCTAGTATACTTTGAAATCTACTTTTAATTTAATACTAAGTTAATAAAAACTGATAAGTACTTTGTTACAGACTAACAGAGATTATTAGTTGACAATAACTCAGAAAAGTAGAGATGCAGTAGAACAGAGAAACCAGTGAAACTTGAAAGTTATATAACTGGAAGATTATATAATCTAAAGTAGTAAAACTGATAGTATTGGTAAACTTGTCTACTAGATCTATCAAGTCTACAGATAGTAGATTCAGTAGTACTAATAGATTTATCTACCAGGTCTATCAGATCTACTAAAGAAATTATTATATATATAAAGAATATATTTCTCCTACTCTTAGAAACAGAAGTCTTCTATTTTGTATTCAATAATAATACTGATTTTAAATCTATTTTTAGTTCTAGATCACTAGCTACAACAGCACTACAATTCTACTTTGATATTATATATACTCTATCTTTGTATTCTATTAGACCTTTTCTGATATATAGTGCAAGGCTGTTCTCTAGCTGGATTACTTTGTTTCTTTAAAGAAGTAAATTACCTTCTATTACTACAGTAAGCCAAGGCTTATAACACTGACTTAGAGTAATAAGCAAGCTTGGTATATACTAGAGTGTATTCTCTAAGAGTATTGTAGATAGGAAAATAGACTACCCTCCAATATAGAGAGCAAGTTGTAGAGTGTCTGTCAGAGGACTTAAAGAATTAGATAACAGTTAAAAAACAATATACAACATATAATAAGAGAGACAATATACAAGAGATAATACAAGAGACATTCAAGGTAAATACAATATATAATATACAATATTCAAAGATTGAGATACTGTAAATAAGAAAATAAATATATTATAACTGTCTACTGCAAAACTGAATAATAAATACAATATACAATAACTTGTAAAGACTTAAAAATAATTCTTAACTCTTTTACTGCTGTCTGCTATCTCTTTTCTCTTTTTTCTTTTTACTACCTCTTTTATATCTCTGAAATAGCTGTTGCTTCTTATATTATATATATTGTATTTTTAGTTATCAGTTCTAGAGAGTAACTATACTTCTCACTATATCTTGACCAGGCTCTCTTGATCTTGTCTCCTGAAATTGAAATTACTAAGAATAGAAATGAAAGTTAAAGCAAACAAAAGGAAATATAAAAGTAAATGAAAGATATAAAGTTAGAATAAAATTTGACTAGGCAAAGTATAAAGAAATAAGAAATATCCTGCTGTTGAAAGTAAAAGAATGTCTAACAGTATAAAAGTAATCAAAACAATTCAATATAAAAAGCAAGTTATTAGAAGAACTGCTTTTCTTTTTTGTTTATTTTTTCTTTCTCTTATATTCTTTTCTTTTTATTGTTAACAATTATTCTCTTTTTTCTTTTTTCATTACTTCAGTCTCTCTTTTTATTGTTTCTATTTTTTTTTCTATTGTTTCTATCTGTTCTCTCTTCTTACATCTAAACTCCCTCCTTGTTTCTTCTCTTGTATTGAGAATATCTACTCTGCATTGTACCTGTAGTACAAAGATGCTGAAAAAAATACAAGAAGGTCCTGAAATACTTCACATCCAGCTGCATACAAGTATTTCTCCTTGTAAGTTTTCTCCCTGTTGTTATATCCTCTTAATGCTAACAAAAACATAGGTTCCAAGAAAGTTGATGATTTTAACTTCACAGAGAATGTCCCTCTTGTGTCTGGTACTTTGGTAGAATGTGTTTTTACTCTTGAAATGCTTAAAGAGGTAGCTTTGTACATATCTGAGGAGGTTCTTGCTTGTATAATCTCATGGAAGGATAGAACTGGTAGTATTTCAATAGTGAAAGCTATTAACAGGATTTACTATTGTATAGCTATTGCTGTCCATACATATGAACAGCTGTGTAATATTGGCTGTTGTCTATTGTATGCTAATAGAAAAGGACCTTTTTCATACTATGTTATACCAGTCAGTTCTCCTAATATAAAAGTGCCTTGTTGCAGCTTTTGTTCAAATTGCATCTGGACAGAATTATCTGATTGCTCTCTCTGTAAGTCTAGAAACCCTCTACTTATTATCTGGAAGTATTACTGATACAATAGAAATACAGGCCAGCTAAATATCTTTATTAAATCCTCTTCTAGTAAATGGTCCCTGCTCAAAGCTGTTTCTGAGTCTAAATTAGAGTCTGTTAGTAATCTGTTGAAATATCCTTGTATTAAAACAAATTCTTCTATTACTTCTATCAGAAATATAGCTGTTTCTTGTTCTTTTGTTCCAGCTTTCAACTGTCTCAATATATCTAATACCAGTTCTGATTTTATATACAAGTCATCCTCTCTTTATTACAAGACTTCTTTCTTATTCTATCTGTCTGCTTGTCCTTATAAAGCATTCTTTCCTGCTCTCAAGTAATAACTAATATATAGCTGATTAAAGTAGCTTCTTTGTTTTTATCTGCTTTTTCTTTTACAGCTTGGATTTCCTATAGCCCTGCTTCCTCTGTTAAAATCAAGTACTTTATATTTTACTGTGATATTTTGACAATAAAGTTAGCTGAAATCAATTAGATAACTTCTGATATTTTGCTTCTGTTAAAGATACTTTATCTTAAAGAAAACTGCTATATTTCTGCAAGTATACAATATACTATTAACAAAGAAAAAGAATTTCTCATGCCTGTTAATACTACTGAGAGCAATTTTACATTTTCTTACTCTGATATAATACTCTTCAAGAAAAATAGTTATACTTGTTATATTTATCACTCTACTATTTTAAGCAAGAGTGAGGAAAGTTCTAATAAACTTGAATAGTTGATCTGTTATTTACTTATTTACAGTTCCAGTTTTTAAATTCCAGTCTATCAGTAAGCTATTTGTAAGTATTAATATCTTTTCTTATTAAATCTCTTTTACAATTTCTTCCTATTGCTCCTGAATTTTACAGCTCTGTTTTATTATAGCTTTCTCCTTCTTTCTTATATTATATAATTTCAGATAAGACACTATCAAAATATTGATTTTTTTTTGTTTTAATTTTTATTATTATATCTTGTTTATCTTTTATTCATACTTTAATTACAATTGTTCTTGTATTTTATCTCTTCTGTATAACTACTTATCTTCTCTTAAACAATCTGTTATCTCTTTTATTTTCTTCTTGCTTTTTGTTGCTTCTTCTTACCCTTCTTCTATTTCCTTATTTCTTGTATTGTAATTTGATATGGAGATTGCCTATATCAAAAACTTTTATTTTATATCTGAGCTTTTCTCTCCTGCTGACTAGCTCCCTGTTTGTATATCTTCTATCTTCCTCTTTTCAAGACTGATAGCTAACTGATATATAGATGACCAGTTTGACAATAAATATAAATTCTGTGAACAGGTTCCCACCCTTTGTAGTACCTATATATACTGTTTCTTTTTCTTACCAAATTTTGATGTATTAAGGGCAATGACTGTTCCCTGTTTTTGTTCCCTTCACTGGCATTGCAATGCTGGTGATGATATTCAGATACCTACAAGGTTTCATCTTCTCAGTGCTTTTGCATGTTATATGTACACAACTGGCTATATCTACAATAGATCCCCCTGCTCCCTGTGTGTGTTGGGAGAGGGTTCTTTCCAATACTGTATTGTTTCCTGCATTCAAGACAACAACTGGACACTGTTCAGAGGCTGTTGTATAAATTGTTTCTGGATATATAGTAGTAGCTGTTCCTACAGTATGCCTAAATCTCTGCTATACTTATTCAGTAACAAGAGCTGTCTAACTAGAAATATAGTACAGTCTCCCAGTCCTGTTCACTTTCATTTCTATAATTCTTCTCTTACAACTGGGGTACTTCCTTCTATTATATCTTGTTTTCATGAATATCTTTTTTCTAACAATTTCTTACTTTATTACTCTCCTATCTTTCTTCTCAAGGATCCAGTCAAGATTGTTGATCTTCTGTTTTCTGATAGTATTGAGATGCTGAAAGAACTGGTTGCTGCCAGCACTACAGAAGCTATTTCTGATTTTACTGATTATCTATACTCTCCTGTCTCCAGTGAGCAGTTTCTCCTGATTTATTCTATACCTGAGGCATAGCTAACCAAGCTCTTTTATAACTTTAGCAGGTTCAAGTTTGCTATAGTCTGTTCTCTCTATTAATAAAACTCCTGAGATCTATGAATCCTCTTTCTTTTACAATCATTGTTTTGTCCTTCTGTATTCTGATTGGCATTGTATAAATTCTTATAATATATTTTTGTTATACAAGGACCTCTTTTACTTTCTTGTCCAAGTAGCCTGTTTCTTGTATCTGTTAGAAAAAGAGGCTTGCTACACTGTTTAAGAAGAAAACTGTAGCAACCTGTAATCTTTCCTTTACCTTGTATAGCTATCCAGACAATAATCAATATATTGATACTGACTTAGCTATAAGTCAGGTATTGTTTGCTCCTAGATTTTTAGTTTCATATTTCTGAACTTTTTGTCTGATAAATCTGTTTTTCACAATACTGATACTATTCAAGATCTCAGCATGTATTACTTCATAACCAGTAAAGAACTGTAAATATATTATCAGTAGAATACAAATTCATTGGCAGATAATTGAGAGAGGAACAGACTGAACTGGCTGTAGAATAAGAGCTAAACAGTATCTATTACAGAAACAAAGAAGGATATTTGTGAAATACTATACAATTTTCTTAAAACTTCTTTAAAAAGATATTTCTAAAAAAAAACTTTATATAAACCTGTATTGAAAATCTAAGGTGTAGTCTGGACTTATTTATTACTTGAAAAATCTAAAAACTTACTTGAAATACAACTATAATATCTAAAACTCTAAAGAAAAATAAAGAAAAACTTCTCACTGTTGCTCTTGGCATGCCTGCTTGATATCTTAAATCTACTGCCTCATATTTTCATTCCTCAATCTCTTGCTTTGTCTTGTAGGATGAGACTTATCTCTTCTTTTAATATCTTTTCATTGTAGCACCTCTACAACAAAGTTTAACTTGTCTTTGTATATCTATATGTAGTGCTCTTCTCCCTCACCCACTAATATATTATTCTTACTTTCACTTACCTTACTTCTCTTTTATTCAATCTTGTATCTTATCTCTTGCTTATTCTTGCTCTCAGTCTCTGACTCATTTCAATACACCTCAATGTCTTCACTATTCAAAGAATAGTAATACTTCAATCTATTATCAGTAACAGTTTCTACTAGTTTAATACTATCCAGCTTCTGAAGATAATAGAAGCCTATATCTTAATTAGTACTCTTTATACAGTAGGGTTCCAACTATCAGAAATACAACTTCTTGAAGCAACTTATGTCTTTCTTAGCTCTTGTATTATAGAGTAAAACAAGATCTCTCTTTTCAAGTAGTTTTATGTGGATGTTCTTTGTACTGTCAAAGTATTCTTTGTTCTGCAGGTGCATCCTCTTCAGGTAGTCAACTGCCTCAGCTATATCTTTATTACATCTTTCTATCTGCTGAGCTTACATTGCAAGAAGGTCTCTAGTTGTCCTGACATTCTTCTATAGCAGTGTTTTCTATGTTAGCATCTTGAGTTCAATTGGTAAGACAGCTTCTTGTCCTATTATAATATGATATAGAGACATTCCAGTACTAGCTTTGACAGTTGCCCAGTCAGCTATGATAATACTTGGCAGTACTTTCACTCATTCCTTTCCTGTACTATTCATGTACTTTGAAAGACTATCTTTGATTGATTTGTGTCCCACTTCAACAATAGTATTGAACTGTAGGTGGTAAGTTAATATCTAGATTTATTTGACTCTATATTTCTCTACAAGATTGTTAACAATACTCTGGTTTTCAGAACTACTATTAAATACAATCTCCAAGAGGATACTCTATTGTATAAACATATTCTTGTACAGGAATTTTAAAACAGTTTTTGTATCAGCTTTTGCAATGGCTCTATATTTCAGCCAACTTGACAGGCTGTTGTAAGCATATACAAGATAGTTCTTTTCTCTCTCAGAGGGTATATATACTACATTAATATATACTTTCTGCTACACAGTACTCAGCTATATAGGATGCAGTGTCTCTTCTTTATATTTCAGGTCTTGTCCTTGACAAGTACTACATATCTTGACTGTTCTCATACAATCAGTATAAATTCTTTTCTACCAGTATTGAGACAAGAGAAGGCTATGCATTCCTTCTTTTCCTTGATAACTAGTTTCCTGATGAACAGCCTCTATCATATATTTTCAAAGTTTCAGATCATTGACCACTTATTGAAGTGGCATCTTCTTATTTAACTGATAAAAGAGTTTATCTCTTTCTACAAGGTATTGCATTGCTTTTTTCTTGAACTATCAGAATTCAGTGCCTGATATCTTCTTCAATCTTACTATAGATATGAAGTACTGTGCTATCTGCTCTGATTTCTTTAAGTAGATATTATTAAGTACATGCACTGGGTCTTCTTCCTTTTCTTTTAAACTTATTCTAGACAATAATACTTCTACTGCATTCTTCCTTATTTAACAAGTTATTCAAACTATATTTATACAGGTATAGAAGTAATCAAACTGAGAGTCTATAAAATTATCAATATCTTGTTCTGCTTCTATCTTTATAATATCTTCAGCTGTTGCAGTATATTAAAAGAGACTATCAGCAGCAGTATATTTCACCTCTAGAATATATTTTACAGTGAAATTAAAGAGATAAATTCAGGCAATCTATATATTGACAAGTGCTCTAGGCAGATCAGTGGCTGAGTAATTCAGCTGTGCTACAAGAATCTGAGCATCTACTTCAAGGGTGAAATGAATGCTGTACATTCAATGATGAAGTTTTTTCAGAATCTTCAAGACAGCTTGATACTCTTGTTTTCCAGAGTTATATTTACTTTCTGTATTACTCTATATCCTCAACTTAAATTGAGCAGTATGCTGTTGTTCTTTGTAAATCTATATCAAGACTCTCCTGTACCCTGATTAGCTAGTATTAACTGTAACTATAATCTTCAATAGGTCTGCAGAGTAGTTGATAGGTATAAGCACTGGGTATGTACTAATCTTGATCTTGAGCTCATTGAACACCTCCTCTGCCTCATCTATCCAGATAAAGTTTGTATTCTTTTTCAACAGTATAAAAAGAGGAGTAGCTATCTAACTATACTTCTCAATACAAGTATAAAAGAACCCTGTAGTACTAAGAAAAGTATAAATATCTGTCTTGCTCTTGAATATTGGCCACTGAATAATCTTGACTACTTTTATTGTCTTAGACCTTCTTTCTGTGTTGTTGTATATCCAGCTAATAATATTTATTCCTGTCAAACCCTATTGCAACTTCTCCCCAGATACAACACCACCAGCCAACTCAATATACCAGAGGACCTCACTCAGATTTTGAAAGTGCTTGTATATGAATTGATAGATACCTGGGAATACCTTTTCCTTGTTGTACCTGGTTCAAGATCCCTTTACTCTGATATCATCTACAAAGGTCTGACACTTATCAGGTGTGACCTTGTAAAGTATTGTGTATATTATATAAAGAAATTGAGTGACTGAGTTTGTAACTCCTTGCAGCAGCCTTGTATTTCAATACAACTCAAATAGAGTTATAAATACTGTTATGTCTCAATCTTCCTTGTAAAGCTTGACTTGGTTGTACCCAGAGAAGAAATTAATAAGTAATATTACTACCATTCCACCAAACTCCTCAGAAAATTCATTGATATTTAGAGGTATTGTTGTATCTTGAATAGTTACCTTGTTAGGCAGTACTGCAGAGTTGATGAGATAATATTTTCTTTCCTTCTTTTTCACCAGAAACTACAGATTGTAATACAGTTTATAACAGAGCTCTATAACTTTAGCTTTTATTCTATTCTTAAACATCTATTTCACAATTCCTTTCAATATCTTCAGGTATTGGAAGTTCAAAGCCTGCTATGCCTTGTATAGTATAATATAGATTCTCTGTAGTAGTGTAACTTTAGATTGAATTTGTTCTAGTTCAGTGAAATACTATATAAGAGCTTCTTTACAAAGTACAAGAATTGTTTTCAATATTACTTTTTCATTGAACAGCAAATCATTGCCTACTAGTAACTTCTCTTCTCTTTCAGAAGTCATGCAATATCCAACTGAAGAGATAGACAAGCACAGATAAAACAACTCTTTATAAGAAAGTCTAAGACTGGGTTGTGTATTATAATCTGGGTAATATTTTTCAAGGTATTACAATACCTACTCCTCTCCTCCTTTCAGCTTGCTTCTATTAGAGACTTCTAAGTTCACTGGTTAAACTTTATCTACCTTTCTTTTATAGGCTGTAGCTACAAGGAATTTATTGACTGGTTTTTATTACCTGATATCTGGATTTGCCCACTCCAGTATCTCCTCTCTGTACAATATACAATACTTGACCAGGTCCTCTTGCTCTTGTCAGGGTTGAAAGCAGCTCAACAGACTTTTTTTATCAATTTCAATAGCTAAACTTGCTATCCTTGTTTGCAGGTTTCCTTTCAGCTTGGGTATTCTCCTGCTGTGACACCTGCTATCTAGTTTAAAGAATTGTAAAATTCAAACTCAGAATATAAACAATTATCTGATATATCTATATTCAATACTTCAAAGTTAATAATTCTTATTCAATCTTCAGAGAATATATATTCTATAATATTGCCTTTATTATCTGTTTTTAAACTGAAATATACTTTCAATTGCTATAGTTACTTCAGTAGAAGATTAGGCTCAGAGCCCTGGAATACAATAAATAGACTGCAGATAGTCAGATCTTCTATAGTAATAGAAAGGCTTTATATAATAGCAATACAGGCCTGTCTCTTATCAGTGACTGCAATTATAGATATTGACAAGAAGTACTTCAAAGATAATCTCAAGTTCTTTGCCAACTGCAGACTGATCAGATTTATTTCTGAACTATTATTAAGAACAGCAGTTATTCTCTAGTTATTGATTTTTACTTATATTTTTAATACAGAAATAGCAACAATATTGTCCTCTCTAATTTCTTTATACAGCAGTTCAGACACTGGCTTTTCTGTTAAAAAATATCAGAGAACAGATATATATACTTCAACTGCTTTTTTGAATCTGACAAGCTTCTTCTGTTTTTCCTCTACAATTAACTCCAGAGTTTTCACTGACTTATTGTTGATGAGAAATATATCTTTTATTATAAGCTCTTCTATCAGTATATCAAGAATTTTTGCTATAATATTTTCCAAAATCTTTGCTTGCACTGTGGGTTTTATTCTCTGAAAGAAAACTGATTTTATTGTTTTTAACTGAATTGAAGCAGGAGTCAATATAACTATTTCTTCAATATCTTTTATATCACTGTCAGAAAAATCTTGAATCTGAGGCCTGGCCTTTTTCAAATTAAATATTTCTTCAGCTATATAATTTCCTATATATCTTATCTTAGTAACAGGCAACTACTGCTTTTCTATAGCTTTTTTCTTCACTCTTGTAAGAGTTTCTGCAAAAACTGAATTTACCCTGACTTCTTCTAACTTGTCTTTGCTGTCTTTCTTATCAGTACTTCAGGAAGAGTCAACAGAGGTTAGGTCAATTGCAAATCTCATATATAAAGTGTAGACAGTGGAAACTGGTACAGCTGCAGTCTGATACTCTGATCTGTTTAGATGCTGCAGTACTGTCCTGTAGGTATTTGACTCAGGATTCATTGATAATTCTTCTACCTTAGGCCTGTGCTGGAGTCTTTCCTCAATATACTTGTTTTAAGCCTCTCTCTATTACAGAGGTACAAAAGGCTGCTGCTCTTCAGATCAGCTAAAATATAGTTTCTTGTACATATAATCAAAGTAGACTAGTCCTTTATTCTCATGTCAAAGATATATATTACATCTTTGCCAGTGATGAGATAGGTCTAGGCAGTAATAACAGATGTCTTGTACAGAATCAACAGCAAGTTCATATCCTGCTGCTGCTGCTTCTACTCCAGCTGCTGTATAATTTGCATAGGACACCAGAGCCATTCACAGCACAGTTGGCCTGTATTGCAATACTGCTTGTACAGTCAGTGCTAGGGTATCAAACTTAGACAACAGCTTGTCAATAGTCTCCTGCTGCTTGTTAATAACAGCAGCTGTTTTATATTTCATCTCTCCTCCTTTATAATAGCACTTGAACTTAGATTGATTTAATCACTTATACTGTTTTATAACTTTATTAAGATCAGCAGGGAGCTTTCTCAACTTCTATAACTGATCTTTTTTCTCTTTCTGCATCACTAGATTTGTTGCAGTTTTGATAAGATTCATCTATATAACTTCTTCCAGGTTATTCCAGTTGTACTTGAGGCTTCTAGTGACTTTCTTGCAGAGCTTCTCTGGTATTGTATCAAGAAACCACATACTTCTAGTAAACTGGTTGATATAGTGTTTCTTGTACAGAATAGACAAAATTGTATTATACTGCTTCAAGAAAGACTTAGTGATATTGTCCTATTCTCTCTGCTCTCTGCTTATTGCCTTTAAATACTTCTGAATATAGAGCTGCTGCTCTACATCTTTGTTGCAATACTTTTTCTTCACCTCTTTACAAAACATCTTCCAGTCTTCTCTTATATATTCCTTGATTGTTTTCATTTATTCTCCAAGCTATATCTCTGAATAGTCTGCTACTTATTCAAGTATTTCTAATGCCTCATCAATTCTGTAGTTAACATACAAACAGTAGAACTGTTGAAAGAAATTGGTTGTATTCTTTCTATCAAAATATAGTATATTAGCAGACTCTACAGCTGGTAACAGGGTTACTATAATGAGATAAGACAGATTATCTGCTGTCACTTTCTTTTCTACAACAGGTGTCTCAGTTTTTCCTTTATTTTCAGACTCTATTTCTAATTACAGAGTTACAATAGGAGCAGGGATTCCTTCAGGTTTCAGATCTTCACTTTCTGAGCTGGATTCCTCAGACTTGCTATCTGAATTCTTAAGTATTCTTCTATACTTATAAGCCAGCTGAGGATTACAATAAATACTGAATACAGAGTTCTTTTCTTTCAGATTAATTGACAAGAAATAAGATATTGAATACAATAATACAAGCTGCAATAATAAAAGACTGTTGACAAATAATAGCTGCTAAACTTGCTGTTATAGAAAAATAACAGTAAATAATAATAAATTTCTCTTTAGAAAACAATATACTTTTTCTGTATTATATTTTTAATATAATTCTATATTTTTTCTTTCTTTTTCTTTCTCTTCCTCCAGCTGACTTTTTTCTTTATTATCCTACTTATTCCAACTGTTTTCAGCAGACCTACTCTGGCTCTGGTACTTACTCTTGCTTGCAACTTACAAGCCTTTATTTATTTGCTTATAAGATGAGCAATGCCTCTCTGACACTCTAGTACAGCCAGTCAAGGCTGAACTGAGCTGATTTAGACACTACAGTGCTCTCTTATCATGCCAGGATTAGTTTACTCTGTTTATAGCAGAGATCTAGCTTTGATAGTCTCCTCAATAACTCAACAATTTGTTCTTTTTCTTGACATGAAATATAATACTTCTTAACAACTGCTGACTATATCTTTTTCTCCTTTTTTCTTTGAGAGCATTCAAACAACTCAATCAGAAGCCTTTCCAGGGATGCTAGATATAGATAAGAAAATAGACTACTCTTTAATGTAGAGAGTAAGTTGTAGAGTGTCTGTCAGGGGATTTAAAAAATTAGATAACAGTTAAAAAGCAATATACAACACACAATAAAAGAGATAATATATAAGAGATAATATAAGAGATATTTAAAGTAGATACAATATATAATACATAATATTCAAAGATTGAGACACTGTAAACAAGAAAATAAATATATTATAACTGTCTACTGCAAAACTGAATAATAAATATAATATACAATAACTTACAAAGATTTAAAAATAATTCTCAACTTTTTTACTGCTATCTGCTATCTCTCTTCTCTCTTTCCTTTTTACTGCTTCTTTCATGTCTCTGAGATAGCTGTTGCTTCTTGTATCACATGTATTGTATCTTTAATTATCAGTTCTAGGAGGTGACTATACTCTCTACTACAGTATTACAGACTTCTAAGATTTAGTTGAGATTCTACCCTGCTTAATCAGACAAGGTACTTTGTAATACATTGAATATCTATTTTTTAAAGTATTAGCTTAAAGAATATAAAATTATAAACTTCTTTAAAATCTTTTAACTATACAAGGTTATAATAACCCTCTTTGTCTTTCAATTATATAAGACAAAGAATACTTTGTTGATTCAGGTAAGTATCACCTTAGCTTAGGAAGAATTAATTAATAGAAAGACATGTTTACAGCAGTTACAGTACAAGCTTTACTAGCTCAGATTCAAGAGCTTGAGACTAAGATTAAAGAATAACAGGGAATAATTGATTAGATATATAAATATACAGTTAATATTGAGAATAAAGTTGCAATGCAATCTACAAGCTAGGAGAAGAGAGATATTGCAGAAAAAATAAAGATTCAATCTTTCAACAAAACTAAGAGCAAGCTCAGACCTTTTCTAGCATACTTCAAGATCTATTTTTAATTCAATATCAAGTTAACAAAGACTGACAAGTGCTTGATAGCAGTACAATACCTGCAAGAAGAAGCAGCAGTATAGATGCAACTCTATCTGACAATATAGTTTAGTAGAAAAGACATCAGGAATCTTATATCTATTAAAACTGAGAGAATTCTTGTACTAAAGGATTTTAAACTGTTCAAGAAAGTATTAATAGTAAATTTTAGAATCACTGACAAAGAGGTAACAGCAGTACAGAAAATCAGACAGATTTAATAAACAAGAAATATAGCTGGATACCTAGTAGAATTCCAATAACTAGCTGCAGTATTGAACTGGAATAATAGTGTATTAGCAGAAGCTGCATACAACAGGCTCAAAGAGAAGGTCAAGAATAAAATAATAAGGTTGAAGAAACAACTCAATATACTATCTGAGATAATTAAACATGCAGTATATATAAATACAAGAATTTAAAAGAGATACCTGGAATAAAAAGACTATAAACAGTTTCTAAATTACACTACAAAGCAATAGATATACAGAGAAAACTACAATCTTTATAGATTATAATCTATAGAACTAGATACAACTATAAAAAGCCAGGACTATGAAAAAGATGAGCTATACTAAAAGAAGTTGTATTTCTTTTACAAGAAATCAGGATACTTTGTAAGAAATTGCTATAAAAAAAATAGAAACTAGCTATAAAAAGAGCTGAGAGCAATAACAAGAGAATAATACTACTTTATTACTGATACTAGTAGAAATAAACAACAATTTCTGTATATAACTAGAGCTGAAACTAGTAACACAGCAGATAAGTAGAATAAGTTATAAGAAGTTATAGTAGAACAGATATTCTAAGAACTAATAGAAACTTAACAAGCAGAAATTGACAGTGAGGCAGCCAGGCCAACTAGAATAATAAAGATAGAGTATCTATTACCTGACTATCAGAATTTATACTGGGAAGAGTATGAGAGGCAATAAGAGTCAGAAAATCTATAAGAAAGTAGTAAAGATTGCAACTATTACTGGAAGAAGAAGAACTAGAATATTACAAATCTAGAATATCTACAATACTATAAATTTCCCATATTTGCATGCAATTGCAAGTGGTATAAGAAAATACAAGATAAGGAAATTCAGCAAATCAGAAATAACTCAATCCACTACTATCATAGGCTGTACAGATGTAATGTAAAAGATTGTGAGTAATGCAATGAAGTTAAAGCATGAGAAGATGCTCAAGAAATACTAGAATAGCCCAGTTTACAAGACAAGATAAATGTTAAATATCTACAGTATAAAGGGATATATTGATTATTCTGTCACACAGATAGCTGTCTATTCTACTGAAAAGCAAAAGACAACCAGTACTATCCAGATTTACTGAAGCAGTTAAGAGCAACCTAGATAGAAGAATTATAACCAGGAAAATATACAATCTCAGGCTTTGACAAGGATGAAAATACAGAGTCACTATAGAAAGAGATTATAGATTATATTCACTATAGAACAAATTAAGAAATAACTGATTACTACAATACCAGATTAAAAAGTAACAACAAGTACAGGGTCAGAGTACTGACTTAGTTGTTATATTAAATAAACAATTGCAGAATACACTGCAGAGAAAAACAAGTAAATAGATACTTTTTATAACTACTATAGAAAGTACAGATCAGCAATAAAAGCTATTCTAAAGAGCCAACTTTTATATTCAAAGAATGGATGGATTATCTATTGTATGATATCAACCACCTACAACATGCAGGGATACTTTGGGTATACTGTACAGAAATATACAGGAAGCTGGAGTATAATATATACAAGGTCAATTATACATAGAAATCAGCAGAGCCAATAGAATACTGAGAAGAAAAGCAATATTATTAGTATAATAAAAATATCAAGTTACAAATATATTATAAGGCCCAATGCAAGGAAATACAGGCTAAAATAATAACTACAGATTTATAGTAGAGTAAAGCTAAGATACTATAAAACTGACTAGAAGAAAATAAACCTGAAGTATTTAAAATCTGAAAAAAACTAGTCAAGCAATAGACAACAGTATTTAAAAGAATTTCAAAAAATTTATTATAGAAATCAAGACAGGAGACTGATACTTTACAACTGCAGACAGAAAATAACAGTATTACTATAAACAAGTACCTGTAAATAATATAACAGGACAATTATTAGTTAATATAAATTAAAACAGCTATCTAGCAGTCACTGCAACCTTGAGAGAATACTATATATATACCTTGATTAATTCAGGGGCAACTAGAATTCTTATAAATAGAAGTTTTATAAAAAGGGCTGGACTATTAACAGAATTAAAAGAATGACTATATCAACTAAACAGGTTAGGCAGAAGTCAGCTAGACTTTATACAATAGAAAATACACCTGAAACTATTAGTGATACAGGGACACCAAGAGCTTGTAAGCTTCAATATAACTAATCTAGAGAGTTATAATATTATCTTGAAACTACTTTGATTGAAGCTGCACAATTCTGATATACATTGGCAGGAGGGAATAATAAGGCTAAACAGATATAAATATTTCCCAGTACTAGATTTAATACTGGAAATAATCTACAGTTTACAGAAAATCAGGTGCAAGACTACAGTAACAGATAAGCTGAGCAACTAAGAACAGATAGTACAAAAACAATCAATTGAATAGATAAATACTATTAAATATAAAAAGACTACCAGGACCTTACTCAGGAAAATGAGCTGGAATATATCTAAGAAAGTTAGAAAAATAGTATTCAAGAAATACTGAGACTATAGAGAAATATTCAAGAAAAAAAAGCTGTCTAAGAGTTTACTAGAATATAGAAAATAGAACTATAAAATACTATTGCTAGAAGAAAAAGAGCTGATATACAAGCTAATATATTAATTAAATAAAAAAGAGCTAAAGAAATTATACTAATATATTAATAAGAATCTAGAGAAAGAGTTTATCAGACTATTAATATTATCAGTAAAATACTCTATTATTTTTATATTAAAAAAGAATAGCAAGTTACAACTGTATATAGATTATTAACAATTAAACAGTATTATAATAAAGAATTAATATCTATTACTATTGATTAAGGAAATACAAGATTGATTTCAAGGAATTAGATAGTTTACTTTACTAAATTTAAGAGCAGGATACAACTAGGTCAGGATTAAAGAAGACAAAGAATAGAAAACAGTGTTTTAAATATACTATAGACACTTCAAGTACTTGATTATACTATTTAAACTAATCAATATACCAGCAATATTCCAAGCAATAATTAACAAGCTTCTTTACAAGTTCCTGAATAATTTTGTAGTTGTATATCTAGATAATATCCTGATCTTCACTGATAGTATAAGGATAGAATATACTAAGAAAGTGAAGATAGTGCTTAACAGGTTAAGAGAAAAAGATATACTGTTGAAACTAGAGAAGTGCAAATTCTCTAAAAAGGAAATTGAGTTTCTAGAATATATTATTACTACAGAAAGTATACAGATAGATTCAGTGAAGATTTAAGTAATAAAAAAATAGTCAATACTGAAAACTGTAACTGAAGTCTAGATATTATACAGATTTACAAATTACTATTAATAATTTATAGAAGAATTTTCAGATTTAATAAAACTCTTTATATCTTTTTTCAAGAAAAATATTGAGTTTTATTGAGGAGAATAATAATAGAAAGTGTTTAAAGTAATTAAAAAAGCTTTCTAAAAAGAAGAAATACAGATATATTTCAATCTTATAAAACCTGTAATTATAGATACAGATATATTGAATAGTACAATAGAAGTAAAACTACAGTAAAAGGACAATTAAGAAAGAAAGAAACTAATTACTTGCTATATAAAATTGATAATATCAGCTAAACAGAACTACAATATTTACAATAAAGAACTACTTGTAATAGTAGTAGTACTGAAAAAATAGCAAGTATATTTAAAAGATATAAATTACTAGATAATTGTAATTTTAAACTATTACAACTTTTAATACTTTACAACTACAAAGAAGTTGATACAATATCAAGCCTGTTAGTCAGAGACCTTAGCAGCTTATAATTTTAAAATACAGTATTACAAAGAAAAGAACAATGCTTAAATAGATGTATTGAGCAGGCAGTTGAATCTAATAACAATCTATAAAGAGAAATAAGTACTTTTTAAAACTGTAGAAGATATAAATACTCTAGTCTTTAATTACCAAGCTTTAAGAGCTACACAATTAGTCACTATATCAGTAGAGCTTGAAGATAAATTATAAATTCAGATACAGAACAATTCTACTGTATTGAAGATTAAATACAAAGACAAGTTCAAGAATAGCAACAGTTTGCTATTATATAAAGAACTGATTTATATTCTACTAAAATTAAGAAACAGAATTCTCAGAAAAAATCACAACAATTCAACAGTAGAATATTTTGAAATTGAAAAAATTCAGGAAAGGATTTCAAGAAACTATTATTAGCTAGAATTATAGATATTAATTAAAGATTATATATAAAACTGTAATTGTATATAAAACAAAGTAAATTGATATAAGAAATATAGCTTGCTACAGCTAATACTTCACTTACAAGTACTATAGAAATCAATAGTAATAGATTTTATTATAAAGTTATCAAAATTCAAGAAACTGTAAACAGGAATAAAGTATAATTCTATTCTAACAGTTATAGATTAATTGACTAAATATATATACTTCTTACTGTTTATTGAAGGAATATCAGTATCAGAGATAGTATATATACTATTATAAAATATATTTATAAATTACAGATTACTTGAAGAGATTATCTCAGACAGAGACCTGAAGTTTATAGAATATTTCTAGAAAATATTTATAGTATATTTAGATGTAAGATATCAGACTACAACAGTGTATTATCTGCAGGCAGATAAATTGGTAGAAAGATTGAACCAGACAGTAAAGTAATATTTATAGAATTATATAAATAACTGATAAGATAACTAGATTTTACTATTGCTAACAGTATAGATTGTCTACAACAGTTCAAAACATGCAACAACAGGATATATACTATATTTTGCAAATTATAGATAAGAACCAGATATTCTACAAATACTGTAATACACAGAAATAAGAGTATATCTAGAAGAGACAAGAGTTTAAAAACTTTGAAAATTATACAGGCAACTGCAATTAGACTTGGAATTCTACAGTGAATAGATAAAGTATTATTACAATAAGAAATACTAAAAAATACTAGTTTTTAAAGAGGGAAAGAGAGTATATCTTTTACAAAAAAATATAAAGATAAAGCAATCAAGTAATAAACTTAATTATTGAAAACTCAGATTTTTCAGAATTTTGAAATAAATTGGATCAGTTATATATAAACTTGCTTTACTGAAAAAAATACAGATATACCTGACTTTCTATATCTTGCTAATTGAAAAAGCACTTCAGAATACTAAATAATATTCACCTGAAGTTAAGAATAAAGAACTGAATAAATATAAAGTTAAGGAAATCCTAGAAGATACAGTGTTAAAAAATAAATAATATTATCTTGTAAAATAAAAAGAATATCTACAATTAGACAGTACTTAGAAATCTATCAAGAATTTGGAAAATGCTCAGGGAGTATTACAGTGCTATTGAAAGCTGTAAAGTTGAAACTAGAAAGAGAGAGAATATTACTGATAATAGCTAGCAGGGCTTGCAGTTTATCTATAACTATAGCTTCAGTCTGTTTTCTTTTATTTTCTTCCTTCTCTAACTTTTCTAACTCTTCAAGAGTTTGTGCATTGGATTGAATGAATTTGTCAGTCTTTATATCCAGGAACTGTTTCTGCTCTTCAAGACAGTTTAGACAATTTATAGCAATAGAAAGCTGAGAGGAAAGACAGTGAAATTCCTTATAAGCAAGTTCTTTATCTAATTTGATTTTATTGCAGGCACAGTGCAATTTGAACTACTCAGATTGAAGAATGAATTTCCTCTTTAAGATATACAATTTACCTGATCAAATATATTCACTACAATATTTATTGCCTTCAGAGACAATGCAAGGTGTTTTTCTTTGTTCACAACAATAATACAGAGAAGATATGATAAGGCCTGTACACTTGATATCAGCAGCTTGAACTTAGTTTTTGGCAGTGTGACTAGATGCTATAGTTAACATATCTTAAGAGACACTTACAAGAAAAAGAGGAAGACCAACTGAAAGTAGGAACAGTACCAGTTATAAAAGAAAAAGAAACAGATTACTGGAACAGCTTACTAGAAAGAGAAAGAATAATGTTACAGATTAACAGAGATTATTGATTGACAATAATCCAGAAAGGTAGAAATACAGTGAAACAGAGAAACCAGTAAAACTTAAGAGTTATATAACTGGAAGATTATATAATCTAAAGTAGTAGAACTGGTAGCACTGATAGACTTGTCTACTAGATCTATCAAGTCTATAGATAGTAGATTCAGTAGTACTGGTAGATTTGTCTATCAGGTCTACTAGATCTACCAAGGAAATCATTATATATATAAAGAATATGTTTCCCCTATCCTTAGAAACAGAAGTCTTCTACTTTGTATTCAATAATAATATCAATTTTAAACTTATTCTTAGTTCTAGATCACTAGCTATAACAGCACTGCAATTCTACTTTGATATTATATATACTCTATCTTTGTATTTTATTAGGCCTTCCCTGATATATAGTGCAAGGCTGTCTTCTAGCTGGATTACTTTATTTCTTTAGAGAAGTAGATTACTCTCTATTACTACAGTGAGCCAAGGCCTACAACACTGGCTTAGAGTAATAAACAAGCTTGGTGTATACTAGAGTATATCCCCTAAGAGTATTACAGACCTCTGAGGTTTAGTTGAGGTTCTGCCCTGCTTAATCAGACAAGGTACTTTATAACATACTTAATAGCAGTACAATACTTGCAGAGAGAAATAGTAGTATAAATATAACTCTATTTAATAATATAATTTAGTAGAAAAGATTTCAGGAATTTTATATCTATTAAAACTGAAAGAATTCTTGTAATAAAAGATTTCAGACTATTTAAAAAAATATTAACAGTAAATTTTAAAATTACTAATAAAAAGATAACAGCAGTATAGAAAATTAAATAAATTTAATAAATAAAAAATACAACTAGATATCTAGTAGAATTCCAACAACTAGCTGCAGTATTAGACTGGAATAATAGTATATTAGCAGGAGCTGTATATAACAGGTTTAAAGAAAAGATCAAGAATAAAATAGCAAGATTGAAGGAATAATTTAATATACTATCTAAAATAATTAAACATACAGTATATATAGATATAAAAATTTGAAAGAGATATCTAGAATAAAAAAACTATAAATAGTTTCTAAACTATACAGCAAAGTAATAGATATACAGAGAAAATTATAATTTTTACAGACTACAATTTATAGAATTAAATACAACTATAAAAAACTAGAACTATAAAAAAGACAAGCTATATTAAAAGAAGTTGTATTTCTTTTACAAGAAATCAGAATACTTTGTAAAAGATTGCTATAAAAAATACAGAAACTAGCTACAATAAAAGCTGAAAGCAACAATGAGGAAATAATACTACTTTACTACTGATATTAGTAGAAATGAATAACAATTTCTATATATAACTAGGACTGAAACTAGTAACATAGTAAAAGAGTAGAATAAGCTATAAGAAATTATAGTAGAACAGATATTTCAAGAACTAATAAAGATTTAATAAGCAGAAATTAACAGTAAGGCAATTAAACTAACTAGAACAATGAAAATAAAGTATCTATTATCTAATTACAGGAATCTATACTAGGAAGAGTGTAAGAAATAATAAAAATCAGGAAATCTATAAAACAGTAGTAAAGATTGCAATTATTACTGAAAAAAGAAGAATTAAAATATTACAGATTTGAAATATCTATAATACTATAAATTTTCTATATTTGCATGCAATTGTGAATGGTATAAGAAGATATAAAATAAGAAAATTTAGTAAATTAAAGATAATTCAATCTACTACTATTATAAACTGTATAGATATAATATAAAAAATTGCAAGCAATGCAATAAAGTTAAAGTATAAAAAAATATTTAAAAGATACTGAAATAGCTCAGTTTACAGGACAAGATAAATATTAAATATCTACAGTATAAAGAAATATATTAGTTATTCTGTTATATAGATAGCTATCTATTCTATCAGAAAATGAAAAATAACCAGTACTATTCAGATCCACTGAAGCAGTTAAAGACAATTTAAATAGAAGAGTTATAGTTAAGAAAATATACAATCTCAGGCTTTAATAAGGATAAAAATACAGAGTTGCTGTAGAAAGAGATTATAGACTATATCTATTACAGAATAAATCAGGAAATAACTGGTTACTATAATACCAGATTAAAAAGTAATAATAAGTACAGAATCAGAGTACTGACTTAATTGTTATATTAGATAAACAATTGCAGAATATACTACAGAAAAAAACAGGTAAATAAATACTTTCTATAACTACTATAGAAAGTATAGATTAATAATAAAAGCTATTCTAGAGAGCTAACTTTTATATCTGAAGAATAAATAGATTATTTATTATATAATATTAACTATCTATAATATACAGGAATATCTTGGATATACTGTACAGAAATATACAAAAAGCTGAAGCACAATATATACAAGATTAATTATATATAGAAACTAGTAGAGTTAATAAAATACTGAAAAGAAGAATAATATTATTAATATAATAAAAATACTGAGTTATAAATATATTATAAGATCTGATATAAAAAAATACAGATTAAAATAATAACTACAAATTTATAGTAAAGCAAAGCTAAGATACTACAAGACAGACTAGAAGAAAACAAATCTGAAGTATTTGAAATCTGAAAAAAACTAGTCAAGCAATAGATAACAGTATTTGAAAGAATTTTAAAGACTTATTATAGAAATCAAGATAAAAGACTGATACTTTATAACTGTAGACAGAAAATAACAGTATTACTATAAACAAGTATCTATAAACAATATAACAGAACAGTTATTAATTAATATAGATTAAAACAGCTACCTAGCAGTTACTGCAACTTTAAAAAAATACTATATATATATCTTAATTAATTCAGAGGCAACTGGAATTCTTATAAACAGGAGTTTTATAAAAAAAGCTAAGTTATTAACAGAATTAAAGAAATAACTATATCAATTAAACAGGTTAAATAGAAGTCAGCTAGACTTTATATAATAGAAAATATATCTAGAATTATTAGTAATACAGAAATACCAAGAGCTTGTAAACTTTAATATAACTAATTTAAAGAGTTACAATATTATCTTGAAACTACTCTAATTAAAGCTGTACAACCTTAATATACACTGGCAGGAGAGAATAATAAGGCTAAATAGATATAAATATTCCCCAGTACTAGATTTAACACTGGAAACAATTTACAGTTTACAGAAAACTGAGTATAAAACTACAGCAATAAATAAGCTGAGCAATCAAAGACAGACAGTATAAAAATAATTAATTGAATAGATAAATACTATTGAATATAAAAAAACTGCTAGGACCTTACTTAGAAAGATAAGCTAGAATATATCTGAAAAAGTTAGAAAAATAATACCCAAGAAATACTGAAACTATAGAAAAATATTTGAAAAAAAAAAGCTGTCTAAGAGTTTACTAGAATATAGAAAATAGGACTACAAGATATTATTGCTAGAAGAAAAAGAGCTAATATATAAATTAATATATTGACTGAATAAAAAAGAGCTAAAGGAATTATACTAATATATTAATAAAAATTTAAAGAAAGAGTTTATCAGATTATTAATATTACTAGTAGAATACTTTATTATCTTTATACTAAAGAAAAATAGCAAGTTATAACTGTATATAAATTATCAACAATTAAATAGTATTACAATTAAAAACTAATATCTATTATCTTTGATTGAGAAAATACAGGATTAATTTCAAGGAACTAGATAATTTACTTTACTGAATTTAAGAGTAAAATACAACTAAATCAGGATTAAAAAAGATAAGAAATAGAAAACAGCATTTCAGACATGCTACAGATACTTTAAGTATTTAGTTATACTGTTTAAATTAACTAATATACCAGCAATATTCCAAGCAATAATTAACAAACTTCTTTACAAGTTTTTAGATAATTTTGTAGTTGTATACTTGGATAATATCCTGATCTTTACTGATAGTACAAGGATAGAATACACTGAAAAAGTGAAAATAGTATTCAACAGGCTACAAGGAAAAGATATATTATTGAAACTAGAGAAGTACAAATTCTCTAAAAAGAAAATTAAGTTTCTAAAATATATTATTACTACAGAAAATATACAGATAGATTTAATAAAAATTTAAATAATAAAAAAGTAGCTGATACTGAAAACTGTAATTAAAATTTAGATATTATATAAACTTATAAACTACTACTGACAGTTTATAGAAAGATTTTCAGATTTAATAAAACTTCTTATATATCTTTTTAAAAAAGATATTGAGTTTTATTAGAGAGAATAATAGCAGAAAGTATTTAAAGTAATTAAAAAAACTTTTTAAAAAGAAGAAATATAGATATATTTTAACTCTACAAAACCTGCAATTATAGATATAGATATATTAAATTATATAATAAAAGCTAGATTACAGTAAGAGAATAATTAAAAAAAAAAGAAACTGATTACTTACTATACAAGATTAATAATACTAATTAAACAGAACTACAATATTTATAATAAAGAACTACTTGTAATAGTAATAATACTGAAAAAATAGCAAGTATATTTAGAAAATACAAATTACTAGATAATTATAATTTCAGATTATTACAATCTTCAATACTTTATAATTATAAAGAAGTTGATATAATATCAAGCTTGTTAATCAGAGACTTTAGCAGTCTATAATTTTAAAATACAGCATTGCAAAAGAAAGGACAATACTTGAGCAGATATATTAAGCAGGCAGTTAAATCTGATAACAGTTTATAAAGAGAAATAAGTATTCTTTAAAACTGTAGAAAATACAAATACTTTAGTCTTTAATTACTAGATTTTAAAAGCTATATAATTAATTACTATATCAATAGAGTTCAAAGATAAATTACAAACTTAAATACAGAATAATTCTACTGTATTGAAGATTAAATACAAAAACAAGTTTAAAAATAGCAGTAAATTGCTATTATACAAAGAACTGATTTATATTTTACTAAAATTAAAAAACAGAATTCTTCAGGAGAATTACAACAATTCAATAGCAGAATATTTTAAAATTAAAAAAATTTAGAAAAGAATTTTAAGAAATTATTATTAACTAGAATTATAAATATTAGTTAAAGATTATATATAAAACTGTAATTGTATATAAAATAAAGTAAATTAATATAAAAAATATAGCTTGCTACAGCTGATACTTTACTTATAAATACTATAAAAATCAATAGTAATAGATTTCATTGTAAAATTACTAAAATTCAAGAAACTGTAAATAGAAATAGAATACAATTTTATTCTAACAGTTACAGATTAATTAACTAAATATATATACTTTTTACTATTTATTAAAGAAATATCAGTACTAGAGATAATATATATACTGCTACAGAATATATTTATAAATTACAGATTATCTGAAAAAATTATCTCAGACAGAGATTTAAAGTTTATAAAATATTTCTGGAAAATATTTACAGTATACTTAGATATAAAATACTAGATTACAACAGTATACTATCTACAGGCAGACAGATTGATAGAAAGATTGAACTAGACAATAGAGCAATATTTATAAAATTATATAAATAACTGATAAGATAATTAGATTTTACTATTACTGACAGTATAAATTGCTTATAACAGTTTAAAATATATAATAATAGAATATACACTATACTTTGCAAATTATAGATAAAAACTAGATATTCTACAAATACTGTAATATATAAAAACAAGAGTATATCTAGAAGAGATAAAAGTTCAAGAACTTTAAAAATTATATAAACAACTGCAATTGAACTTGAAATTCTACAGTAAATAGATGAAATATTATTATAACAAGAAATATCAAGAAATACTAGTTTTTAAAGAAGAGAAGAGAATATATCTTTTATAAAAAAATATAAAAATAAAATAATTAAGTAACAAACTCAATTATTGAAAACTCAGATTTTTTAGAGTTTTAAAACAGATTGAATTAATTATATACAAACTTACTTTACTAAAAAATATACAGATATACTTAATATTTTATATTTTATTAATTGAAAAAGTACTTTAGAATACTAGATAATATTTATCTGAAGTCAAGAACAAAAAATTAAATAAATATAAAGTTGAAAAAATTCTAGAAGATGCAGTATTAGAGAATAAATAATATTATTTTATAAAATAAAAAGAATACCTACAGTCAGACAGTACTTGAAAATCTATTAAAAATTTGAAAAATGCTTAGAAAGTATTATAGTACTATTAAAAACTGTAAAATTGAAATTAAAAGAAAAGAAGATATTGCTGATAATAGCTAGCAGAGCTTGCAGTTTATCTATAGTTGTAGTCTTAACCTGTTTTCTTTTATTTTCCTTCTTTTCTAACTTTTCTAACTTTTTAAAAGTCTGGGTATCAGATTCAAGGAATTTGCCTGTACAGTTATTTAAGAACTTTTCTTAGTTATAAAAATAATAGTTTTAATTTATAGATTCTTGACAAGCAGTAAAGAGATAGGTCAACTTATTATCTAGATAAGTAATATTAGTATTGTATTGAGCCTGCTCCTCTTCTGTACAATATTTATTAATCTTGATCTTATTACAGATATAATACAATTTATTTCAGTCAGAGCAAGAAACAAAGTTCAAGTTATAAATACAGAATTTATCCTGACAAATACATTTACTATAATATTTATTGTATTCTGATATAATGCAAGATTTCTTTAACTGTTTACAATAATAATACAGGAAAGATATAATAATATCTAGATATTTAATATCAGCAGTATAGATCTTGTTAGAGGTGATACAGCTGAGTATTATAGTTAATATATCTCAGAAACTTACAGAAAAAGGAGAATAACTACAAGAAAGTAGAACAAGCAATAGTTATAAAAAAATAGAATTACTGAAACAGCTTACTAGAGAAGAAAAGAATAATATTACAGAATAATAAAAATTATTAATTAATAATAACCCAAGAGAAAGAGATACAGTGGAACTGAAAGAACTTTTAGAGCTGGAGATTATATAATAGAAAAGTTATATAACAGAAACAGTAGACTTAGTAGATTTAGTAAACTTAGTAGATTCAGATCTACTATATCTATATAATCTATCAGATCTACTAAGGAAATTATTATATATATAAAGAATATATTTCTTCTACTCTTAGAAATAGAAGTCTTCTACTTTGCATTCAATAACAATATTAATTTTAGATTTATTCTTAGTTCTAGATTACTAGCTATAACAGCACTGTAATTCTACTTTGATATTATATATACTCTATCTTTGCATTCTATTAGACCTTTTCTGATATATAGTATAAGACTGTCCTCTAGCTGGATTACTTTGTCTCTTTAGAGAAGTAGATTATCTTCTATTACTACAGTAAGCCAAGGCCTACAATACCAGCTTAGAGTAATAAGCAAGCTTGGTATATACCAGAGTATATTCTCTAAAGGTATTACAGACTTCTAAGGTTTAGTTGAAGTTCTGCCCTGCTTAATTAAACAAGATACTTTATAACACTGAGCCTGCTTTTAATTTTGTTAAAAGATTGAATCTTTACTTTCTCTATAATATTTTCTTTCTCTTAGTCTATAGATTGTACTGCAACTTAATTTTCAATATTAACTGTATATTTATATATCTAGTCAATTATTTCTTACTGTTCTTTGACCTTGATTTTAAGCTTCTAAATTTAAGCTAGTAAAGCTTGTACTGTAATTGCTGTAGATATATCTTCTTATTAATTAGTTCTTTTTAAGCTAGGATAATACTTACTTGAATTAACAAAGTATTCTTTATCTTGTATAGTTAAAAAATAAAGAAAGTTATTATAATCTTATATAATTAAAAAATTTCAAAGAAGTTTATAATTTTATATTCTTTAAATTAATACTTTAAAAAATAGATATTTAATATATTATAAAGTATTTTATTTAATTAAATAGAGCAGAACTTCAACTAAATTTCAAGAATTTATAATATTTTTAGAGAATATACTCTGATATATATCAAGCTTGCTTATTACTCTAAGCTAGTATTATAAACTTTAATTTACTGTAGTAATAAAAAATAATCTACTTTTTTAAAAAAATAAAGTAATTTAGCTAGAGGACAGCCTTGTATTATATATCAGAAAAAATTTAATAAAATATAAAAATAGAGTATATATAATATCAAAATATAATTACAGTATTGTTATAATTAATAATTTAAAATTAAAAATAGATTTAAAATCAGTATTATTATTAAATACAAAGTAGAAGACTTCTATTTCTAAGAGTAAAGAAAATATATCTTTTATATATATAATAATTTCCTTAGTAAATCTAGTAGATCTGATAGATAAATTTACTAGTACTATTAAATCTACTATCTATAGATCTAGTAGATCTAGTAAATAAATCTACCAGTACTACTAGTTCTACTACTTTAAATTATATAATCTTTCAATTATATAACTTTTAAGTTTCACTGGTTTCTCTATTCTACTGTATCTTTACTTTTCTAGATTATTATTAATTAATAGTCTTTACTAGTCTGTAACAGTACTGGTAGATTTGTCTACTAGATTTACTAGATCTATAAATAGTAAATTCAGTAGTACTAGTAGATTTATTTACTAGATCTACCAGATCTACTAAAGAAATTATTATATATATAAAAAATATATTTTTTCTACTCTTAGAAACAGAAATCTTCTACTTTGTATTTAATAATAATACTAATTTTAAATTTATTCTTAGTTCTAGATTATTAGCTATAACAGTACTGCAATTCTATTTTAATATTATATATATTTTATTTTTATATTTTATTAAACCTTCTCTGATATACAGTGCAAGGCTGTTCTCTAGCTGGATTACTTTGTTTCTTTGAAGAAGTAGATTACTTTCTATTACTACAGTAAACTAAAGTTCACAACACTGGCTTAGGGTAATAAGCAAGTTTGATATATACTAGAGTGTATTTTCTAAGGGCATTACAGACCTCTGAGATTTAGTTTAGATTCTGCCCTGCTTAATCAGACAAGGTACTTTGTAACAATAGTACTCATTTCAAGTAAGATATAAATTGTAAGGATCCTCTTCTGGAGGTTGAAAAATAGTAGAGTATTCAATTAATAAATTTTCTATAATTTTGTATAGAGATCTCTAGGAATTCAATTAGCTAGTAAAAATATAATAAGGATTAGAAGAGCTCACTTCTTAGTAGGTGAAGAAAAAGATGTGTGGAATTTGAATTTCAGACCCCTGTCAGGGGAACTGTACTAATGAAGATTCCAGGTCTAACTATAGTACTATAGTTATCCCTAAAATCTTTGTTAGTACAACACTACTGACAGGGAGGTCAAATTTAAATTCTACACACTTTTTTCTCTTTTCCAATTAATTCTCTTGGTAGTAGTACTTCAAAATAGTATGTATATTTATATTAATATTTAGTATATTGACTATTAGCACTAATTACAGCCTGGCAGTGATCTGATATTAACTTAATCAATTTCTTAAGAACTCTCTTATCTATAGCCTCCTATACTTGGTTTACCAACTTACAAAGAGTATTATATGTAGAATTCTCTTGCCTATTAGAATGATCTTGAATCTAGTTCTTTATAATATTCTATACAGTTTCAATGGGGTTCAAATCAGGGGAATATAGAGGCCACTGTATAAATCTGATCTCTTGCTTATAAAGTTCATTGATAGCTGTATTTACTGAATGCTCTGGAGCTTTATCCTGCATCAGCTGAAGCTGAGAATTCAGTCTAATCATTCTATTTATAAAAGGAATAATTCACTGGGCATAGAATTCTCTTTTTATAGTTCTCTATTTCTTCTTTTAAAAAAGACAAGGATCCTTCTTATCTCTATAGACTGACCCTCAAAATATCTATCTCCTCTTGCACTGGATCTTTTAAACTAAGCAGTTAGAATAATACTGTTCTCCAGGTCTGCAAGTTATCTATATCTTCCTATTTCTTCCACCATGTATCCAGGTCTTATCAGTCTAAAGAATGAGATACTATTGCTTAATAGTCCAATTAACATGCTCCAATGCCCAGGCTAGACATAGTTGGTGTGTTTGTTTGAATATGGGGGGTTTTTATAGGGCTACACAGCAGGTAAAGCCCCTTTGTTTCAAGGCACAGTCAAGAGCTTGAGGTGAGATATGTAGTTCAAGGATAATAACTACTCTTTTGTATGGTAGTCTCCAGTTCTCAGCAGAGGCAGTGATAAATTCAAGAATCTCTGTAA
>PDNA01000191.1:2808-60337 GCA_002573605.1 Polytolypa hystricis UAMH7299 | reverse complement strand
GTCTCGAGACTAAAAGACAGTCAATACTTCTTCTCGTAAATTTTCGAAAACATCTCCGCCTTTTTTTTCTCGCCGATTTTTGAAAACTCCCGCATATATAATATCTTTTTTTTTTTATGTTCGCCGATTTGAGTCTTCCCGATTTTCTCGAGCGAGGCGTGGTTGGCCTTTTTCTTTTTTTTTCTTTTTGTATAAAACAAAAGATTTTGTGAGGGCAAAGCTATTTGTCTTTTTTCATGTTTACATGTGCTTGCTGCTTGCATTGAAGCATATACGGCTTTGGCGTTTTGAAAAAAGACCGGGTCTGGCAGTTACGGTTATCTTTGTTTCTCTCTTATTTTTTTCTCTCTCTGTTTTATATGGATGAGATACTCTGGTGGTGTTTTCTTTTTTGCTCTTTTGGGATGTGGGTTTCTTTTTTTCTTTCTCTGTCCATGTGTGTTAAACTATATATTGCCTGTTTTAGGTCGGAGGGGGACCTGTCCTTTTCATAGGTCCCTACCCTGTGTCTTGTTTCTGCTTTTCTCACATGCAGTGGAAAAGAAAGGAGGAGTTGAAAGGGGGGTTGGTTGTCTTTGGATACATTATGCTTTTTCCTTCCCCCCCATGTTATTATATGTATGATAAGAAAATATTTTCTCCGAGATATGTTATGTGCAGTATATATATATACATGTGATGCAAATTTTTATTGAAGATCTAACAGATAGCTTTTTTTTCGTCCCTATCTGTGTGAAATGGGGGGGTTGTCCCATTTCCTTCCGTCCCTCCAGTCACAAAATTCAATTGCATTGATTTTGATGTTGATCATTTCCCTAGTTGGGGGGGGTGGGGGGGGGCGGACGCAATGAATTTTTTTCCCTACATAATTTTTTTCGCAAAGAATGTTTTAGAATAATAAGAAGTTATGAGACCTCGCTTCCAGAAAACTGCTGACAGTACAGCGTGTCTGTCTGTCTGTCTGTCTATCCGCCAGACTCCATCCAGCACGGAGAATTATAAAAACTTAGTTTCTCTCTTCCGCCCCCCCGCCTTCCCACCTCCTACCCCTGGCCAGCCACACACACACACACACACACACATACAGAGAGAGGGGAAGAGAGAGGAAAGCGAAAGGAAAAAAAAGGCAGAAAAGGGTTTTTCTGTTCTTCTCCAACGCCCCCGTTTTCTTTTTTCTCTTTGCCTACAGGGCTACGAGGGTTTTATTCTTATTACCTCATAAATATATACTCCGTATGTGTGTGTATATTTTTGAGGCTCGCGCCTCGGACAATTTTGCTTGTTGAAAAATGAAATGGTCCAATCATGTTATTCATGGCTAGGTAAGGGAAGTCAGGGGAGAGAGGGGGGAAAAAGCAAAGAAAAGTGGGAGGAAGATGGGAGGGGGGGGTTTGAAGCAATCGACTACCTTTTTTTTCTTTCTTTTTACTGGTAGATTGATATATATGTATGTATGAATGCATGTATGTACGTGGGTGTGTGTATGGATACTGCGCGTATAGCAAAGAGGTCGTTACGTACGATAGATATATCAATAGCACATGTGCCCTCTGCCAGAGTGTGTGTGTGTGTGTGTGTGTGTGTGTGTGCATCTATATCTCCCAAATCCTTTCCTCGGAAGATATCAAGGAACAGGGGGGTGCCATAATACATACAGCCTTTTAGCTTTATAGTTGGCCCATGAATTATTAGCTACATGGCCAAGTTTACAAAGAGAACAGTACAAAAAGCTTAGGAAAAACCTCTTTTGATGAAAAAAGAGAAACACCTATTAGCCCTTTTTCATTTTTTTTACAGGGCTGGATTGGTGGGTCTGTGTGGGATATATTATTACGTGTGGTCTGCAGTGGCTAGCCTTCTCGCAATAATATATCTCTATGCAACAGCTGGAACCATTAAACGTCCATGGGGGACTATGTGATGCAGTGACGGACGTCTGCATGTGTGTGCCTTGTTTAGCGTAGTCCGGGGAAAAAGGAAAAAAGAAAAACGTGGTTTTGGTTGGGGGAGACCCTGGTCTCCAACAATTGGCTTTCTTTTTTACTTTTCTTTCTGCTTTTTCTGCTTTTATAGCTCTTCGCACATTAACCATGTGTCATGAGACTTGTAGTGTGTGTGGTCAGTGTCTTGGCTCCGATGAGGGTAGATACCTTCATATTGTATTTTTCCCCATGCATTACTTATAGGTGGCGCTTGAGCTTTCGAGCGGGCGTGCATTGGGCTGGAACATCAAGGTTTCCCTTTCCTTGGTAGCTTTGGAGAAGTCTGGGGAAGAGAGAGAGCTAAGCTAGATGGAGAAAGGGTTAGAAGCGGAGGGAAAACCTGGGAAAGGGAAGGTCTGGAAGGGGGGAGAGCGGGCAAGATCCTGGTTTATTAGGATCGAGTTTACGCGTGTGTGTGCGTGTTGGGAAATGCGGAGGCGGGTGTGAGGCCGCGACTAAGGTTGCCCTCCCCGAGGCCGATGTGGGTGTACTGTATGTATGCGCTTGTGAACGATATTTGAAGGGTGGATGGTAAAGTTGGCTAGGGGAAGGAAGCGAGGAGTTGAAAGGGCCTTAGGTTCCCTCGCGGGTTCTGAGCATGATTTGAAAAGGGGCACATTTTTGGTAATGATCATGGAATAGTTAAAAACAAAAAGGTTTCTAGCGGACTGAAGCCTGAAGGGCGTTATGAGACAATCTTCAGCCCGTCTCTCGGCTATCTTCGCCTCGATGACTCCGGGGGGAATCACAGTGTCCGAGAGAGCCGATTCCGGTTCAGATACGGAGTACATATGTAAACAATACCCTTGGGTCCCGCTTCCCATCTCGGACCCCACTGTGGGTAGTACGCCTAAGGAACAAGGCACACGGCAGGGTAAGCAGGCGGGAAGCGGGCGTATCTACGTCGGGAAAAAAAGGATGGGGTACGGTGTGACATGCAGATGTACAGGGTCTCCTGTACATACCGGAAGGGGGTGGAGGAGACGATTGAGCGGGCAAGACTAGGGGTCATGGTGTGGGTTTAGGGGGAGATGGCGCATATCAGCAGGTCCGCTCCGCTCATCCCGAGCGCACCCGCAGAACCGAGAGATGAAAAGGGGCCAGGGGAGATGAAAGAAGGTTTACAGGGGGGCGTGGGGGAGGAAGACCAGAGGCAAAAGAAACCACACGATGCGATGGAAAAGGGAAGGTAAGTAAGGGATTGTTCGTTGACCGAAGTCAAGTGAAGTTGAGTTTGAAATGTGGCGTGCAAGCGATGTGTTAGCTTATACGAAGTACTCCGTACACGAAACGGAGTGTTATGTAGGTAATTATGACGGCGTGGAAAGCCAACGACCCACACCGTTGGCGGCAGTATATCAGGAGTTGCGCTACCTATCGAGTTAGCAAGAAAAAAAGGGCAATGGACGAATCATGTGCGCCACCAGCCATGACTTTGCATTGAATAATGTTGGGGAAAATCAGGGCTAGAACAGCAAGCTCGGTGAGCCAATGGTGAATCGTGATGGGCGGTGAAAGTGCAAGCGGCATCGGCCGATTAGACCTTTCTTTTTCGTCCATCTTGTGCGGAGAGGAGGGCTATAAAGAGATTTGCTATAAGGCAATGTTGCATGGACCCCTGTCAGCCTTGCAAGGGAGGGCAAGAAAAGATGTTGCACAGTTCATAGAAAGGGAGGGCAAAGAATCGAATGGATGTCTGCGATAGGGTGGGCTAGTTATGAAGCAAGCGCGTGGTGGAACAGGGACATATCCCTGACCAGTGACCACTGACCAGGAGAGGAGAGAATGGGCCCAGGCGAGGGCGGAGGGTCAAAGTAAAAGCAAACCTTCATTTCGCTGATCTTCCTTTTGGTTTGCATAACAGCACAGGAAGAATGCGGGTTTTAAACCTTAGCTTTGTCAATTTTGAGTTTTTCCCATGCTTGTTTAGTTATTGCCGTTGACCAAACAGTGGCAAAGCAAATGCCCGAGTCCACATGGCGGAGCATGGCTGGGAATTATCGCCTAACTAATGTTATCGAAGAACGAAGGATGAGCAGTTGAAGCATTTCTTCTCGACCCGCATCAACTGACGCCAAACCTTAGCATGACCATTTTTACTTTCCCCTTGATGATTATTATTGAGACCCGAAACGCTCGCGCAAATCATCACTGGCCCAGTGGCCCCGCTGGCGCTCGGATTTTGAGGTTTATTTTATTTTTCGTTTGACGAGCCAGGCACAGTGCAACATAGCGACGATTAGTTAGCTTCTAGAATGTCTTGCTGGTTGGTCATGAGATCCTTGAGAAGCATGGCTCGAGCCGAAGGGCGACCACAGCACTGACAGCAGATGCTGCATGCATTGCTGCACCAATCCCCGTTGTTACCATGAACGAAGTCACAGTATTAGGGGATTGGAGGAAGGGGTTGAAACAGCTTGGCTTTTTTGCCTCCCCCGCAACAAACCGTTACAAATGGTTGCACCCATAGCCAGCTCGAACTTTACTATTTAGCGGAGATCAAAAAAAGAAAACAAGGTCAAATCGCATGATGCGTTTCGCTTGGGGGGTGAGCAAGGAAAACGGAGTTTGGGTCCACAGCACTAGCAGACCTTTTTTGTGGACAAGCATGAACCTGCACTCTGCACTGTGCAGTGCCCTTGAGGCAATGAGGCTTAAGAAAGTCGAGACGTTATGACTTTATGGCTGGCCGTAGTGGAAAGCCTATTCCCGCAGACGGTAGCGATGATGGATGATCAGCAGAGGCGTTTCTCTCCCCTGTTGCTGCTTGAGACAGCAAGACATCGCGCAAACCAGGAACGGGGAATTAACTCGAAGGGGGGACTGGAGAGATGGCCAGGGCCTCCAGCGCGTTTCTCATTCGAGTGGTCATTGGCTATTATTCAAAGCCAAAACAGGAGCTCCAGAGACATCCTAACTACTGCAGGCCAGATTAGTATGGATAGATGCCATCACCAGCGCATGTACTCTGTCAGAGCTGGGGTGGATTCTGATTCAGGGCTCACCCGTAAGTCAGGTGGATTCTTAGCTAGCCGAAGACAGCAGATACGACGGCAACAGGGAGCAACAGGGAGCAACCCGGACATTAATGAGGATGCATATAGGTGATTCACAGGAGACAGACACGACAGACAACTCCACAGTGCTAACTGCTAAGAGTCAACGCTTGCAGATGGCGCTTTCTTCAGCCATTCTGGAACACGCTTGGCTGGTGGTACCTGCCACCGCTCGTAATTTAGCAGTGGCACCATGTACTGGCGATATTTACACCTTGTACCCACCGCTGGCCTGTAGCGTACGAGGCGGTATGGCTTGGCAGGACTTACTGTAAGATTCCGTAAGGATTCGGTGGTTGTTCCAGAACTTTCGTGATGGCTGTTAATGATGGTACGGTATCATATGACTGGCGGGCAGCGACGATCGCTGCGGTGATAGTTGGTGGCGCTATTGGCGTTGATTAGGGCCCTGGGGGCTGGCAGCTGGTATCATTGGTTGTAAGGCTGTTACAGATACCGAAACCACGTGGGTCCCGAGGATCCTCGATCTAGAAGACCATTCAGCATTACAAGGCTAATACGAGGTACCGAAGCCTAATATGGGCTTCACACGGCGGGACAGGGTCACTCACGTGGTCACATGCAGTATTGTTGTTACAGGTAGTGTAGTGCTTGCAGGGGGACAAATGAGGGCAGACGTTGGAGCGGTGGCTGAACCACGTCATGCCGCATGCAGATAGAAACCCCGACTGGCGAGGGTCTAGTAGGCTAGCGGTCATTTATCAGTCTGGGGAGATCAACCACCCCGCCAGCTGAGTCAGCTCCCCCATGAAATTGGGCGTCCCAAGGCGGCTTAGCGGCGCTATACTGGCGGTGTAATTACCATGTACCATGTATGACGGGCGAAAAATTGGAAAACGAAAACGCAAAAAAAGCCACCACCCGCCAATAATGGGCCATCGTGCGTGTGTGGTGTGGTGTGGTGCGTCTGCCGTTCTTCCTTTTTCTGTCATCGCTCAATAATCTCCATCGTCGCCAACGTCGCTCTCTTGCTCCCATATCCTCCATCGCATACATATCGCCTGCTGTCCCGCTATCTCTCGCTTTCGTATGTTCTCTTTTCTCTCTTTTGCTTGTATACCTCGAGCATGACCTATTATTAGCTGCTTTTTCTCCTGCTCTGTCCTTCTCTGTACATATTTGGACCCTTTCCCCCTCCGCCGCCTCTGTATATAGACGTCCGCCGCTGGACAGACCATCTAGGCGTCTCCTCCGCCCTCGTGTTTATTACTACTTTTACTATTCAGTGCGTGAGTCGCGCTCTGGAGTCTCGGTAAACGGCCGCTTTACGCTTTTGGGCCGCTTTCCATTCAGCCGGGGGGCCATCCATTTATCCCAGGGTGACCATATTATTATTACTGGAGCTTACGAGTGACTTCCACGGCTAGCACCGTCTTGCGATCACCATTGTTCCTAACCCCCCTGCAGCTTTGGCGAGGCCCTAGTTCTTGGTCTATTTCTCCGCAACGGATCCCCAGTCCGCGCTTTTCACACCTCATTTCTCTTCTCTGCATGGCGATCTCCTTCGACGGGCTGGCCATGTCGACGTTCGTTGTGTGAAGTCACCCGTCTATCGCAAACAGATACAACCAGCTGCGATATCTGTATATGTGCTAGGACGACCACTCGATACCGTGAGACCTGTACGTCCCGCCCGTCCGTGAGACCCAACTGAATCACCCACCACTTGGCAGTGGCTCCCGTGCATGTTTCCGTCCATAGGATGTCGGCGTCGACCTCAGTCCACCATTTCTCTCCTTCATTTGCCGCTCTTTCGACCAATTCCGTAGGCATGCGCCCCAACTGGATGCCCCAACACCAGGTGCAGTCGCAATCACAAGGCCAGCCACACTCACAATCACAACAGAATCAGACACAACCTCCGAATCCGAATCCACCGCAATCCCATCCGACCACAGGGTTAGATACGCTCGCTGAAGGGTCACAATACGCCCTGCATCAACTGCATTTATCTCGAATCGCGGAGGGATCTGCTACTTCACCAACAGCTGGGTCAATGAAAGCAGTCAAAGACCAGTTTTATATGGGCGACCAGAAAAATCCAGCAACAAGAGATATGATCAGCGATTCGCGAAGCGCTATTAGAAAAGGCGCTTCCAACGCCCCGGTGCGGCGGAGAATCAGTCGTGCATGCGATCAGTGCAACCAGTTGCGCACAAAATGCGACGGCCAGACACCATGCGCCCACTGTATTGGTATTTCCTCTTCCCCTTATATGACAATTATTAGATTATTCCCACCAATATTCCCCCACGGTAGATAAAGTAACTAACAGTTTCCATTAACAGAATTCGGTCTTACCTGCGAATACGCCAGGGAGCGGAAGAAACGCGGCAAAGCCTCAAAGAAGGATCTGGCCGCGCAACAAGCTGCTGCCGCCGCCGCTAACGCAAACACATCTGCCCCTATGGAAACTGCGCAATCGCCTGCTGTACATTCTCCAATAGACAGGGATTCACCATCACAAGAACCCAATAGCGCGTTTGATCCCAATTTTAACCAACACCGCTCTTTAGCAGATCCTCCCCCGCAACACGTCCAACCTCCCACAATCTCTAGCCTAGCTGGAAATCAACAGCAACAACCACAACAACCACAACAACCACACATGAGACCTAGTATGGACGGCAATGTGCATTTCGCACAGCTTCCAGATATGCACCGGCCGCCATTGCAAGTTAACGATTTGAGATCCCTCCAGGTTCTTCCGGGTGCGTCATCCACGTCGCAGCAGTCACCATCAATATTGGCTCCGCAGCCCTTCAGCAATTATCAGGACGGTTCGTTTCCATTAATGAACACACATGAAAATAATGCGCCGCCTTTGAATGGATTTCGCTTTGGAAATTCTGGCGAGAGTGGCTCTGTCCCATTTCTTGGCCTCTCTCCTCCCTCTCAGTCCCCAGGCTGGCTCTCGCTTCCGTCCCCTCCACCAGCAAATTTCCCTCCGCCATTCACGATACCCACCGTTACCAATCCTTTAAGATACCCTGTTTTACAACCTGTTTTGCCCCATATTGCTTCAATCATTCCCCAGTCCCTTGCATGTGATCTTATCGATCTCTACTTCACTAGTTCTTCCTCTATACACATGTGCCCACAGTCTCCATACGTCCTTGGGTACTTCTTCCGAAAACAATCCTTCCTCCATCCTACACGACCTAGGACTTGTAGCCCAGCTTTGCTCGCGAGTATGCTCTGGGTGGCTGCGCAAACGAGCGATGCTGCCTTCCTCACTTCCCCACCTTCTGCTAGAGGGAGGGTGTGTCAAAAGCTGCTGGAGCTAACTGTTGGATTACTTAAACCACTGATCCACGGACCTGCGCCGGGTGAGACCTCGCCTAACTATGCAGCAAACATGGTGATTAATGGGGTTGCATTGGGAGGATTTGGAGTTTCTATGGATCAGCTTGGAGCTGAGAGCAGCGCGACTGGTGCCATCGATGACGTCGCTACCTACATTCATCTTGCTACTGTTGTTTCCGCAAGCGAGTATAAAGCTGCAAGCATGAGATGGTGGACAGCTGCATGGTCGCTCGCACGTGAACTAAAACTCGGCCGTGAGTTACCGCCCAACGCCTCCGCGTCTGGACAGGACAACGTCGCAGGAGGAGATGGAGAAGGGAATGGGGATATGAATCGACATCATATGCCTGGATCATCGAACGGAGCAGGCAATGGTCATGGAACGGTTACGGAGGAAGAAAGAGAGGAACGACGGCGCATCTGGTGGCTTCTCTATAGTATGGATCGCCATTTGGCGCTCTGTTACAACCGCCCCTTGACCTTGCTGGATAAGGAATGCGAGGGACTCTTGCAACCTATGAACGACGCTCTTTGGCAGGCCGGTGACTTCCAGAGCCCTAATAGATACCGTTGTGTTGGCCCGTCCTTTGAATGTACCGACCACAGCGTGTTTGGATATTTCCTTCCTCTAATGACGATTCTTGGAGAGATTGTGGATTTGTATCACGCTCGAAACCATCCACGGTTTGGCGTCGGTTTCCGAAATGCCAACGAGTGGGATGCGGAAGTTGCAGAGATCACGCGCCAGCTTGAATTGTATGGACAAAGCCTGCGCGACTTCGAGGCACGGCATACGAACACCATGGGAATGAACGCAGAGCCCGAAACCGCTGCCGACTCACAGATGCAAGATGTTGTCAGTCCGTCTGGCCGCTCTAGCAGTACGGTGGGTTCTCGCATGAGCGAGTCGATAGTGCAGACGAAAATTGTTGTTGCGTATGGCACGCATATTATGCACGTACTTCATATTCTATTGACAGGCAAATGGGATCCCATCTCTCTTCTAGACGATAACGATCTATGGATATCTTCAGAGTCCTTTATTCGGGCCATGGGACACGCTGTCAGCTCAGCTGAAGCAGCTGGTGATATTTTGGAATATGACCCTGATCTGAGTTTTATGCCGTACTTCTTCGGCGTCTATCTGTTGCAAGGCAGTTTCCTTCTTCTCCTTACGGCAGATAAATTACAAGGTGATGCTAGCCCGAGCGTGGTGCGAGCGTGCGAGACGATTGTGCGAGCCCACGAAGCCTGCGTTGTCACCTTGAACACTGAATATCAGGTGAGTTAATCAATCCTACAAAATTTCCTTGCACCGCCCCATGGATTTCTTTCTTCTTTTCATTCGCTTTTTTTTTTTTTTTTCTTTTACATTTTTTATGAAATTTCGAAGATCAAACACTAACCAATGTTATTTAGCGGAACTTCCGGAAAGTCATGCGATCTGCGTTAGCGCAAGTCAAAGGAAGAATCCCCGAGGATTTTGGTGAACAGCAACAACGCAGGAGGGAGGTTCTATCGCTCTACCGCTGGACAGGGGATGGCTCCGGACTAGCCCTATGACCCTGATCTCAAAACAAACACGTGGTGGCGCGCCACGCGTCTAGACCCCTTTTACGATTGCCCAACTCAGTGGGAGACTACCCTTTTATAAAAGGGATTCGATTATACCCACACCCCCCCTTTGTTCCCTCGGGGAACCTTGCCGCGCCACGTGCTCCGGGTGAACGGATACGTCTATACATACATCTGCGCGGTATATACATGTTTCAACAATGCAGTCCGCCTTTGTCGATGAGGTGACATCGCACCTATGGCCATGAGAACAACGTCGGGAACGAATAAGGGCTTACGAGAAAGGATATTTCCTTGCGCGACTTTTGGTGTTTTATTTGGAGGGTTCAAAAAAAGAAACAAAAGCTTTTTAGTTGGGAGTCTGGAGGGGAGTTTGCGGGGAGTAAAGCTATTAGAAATAGCAGGGAGGAATGTATGGATTGTGAATAATGATAGCGGTTGGAACTGTTTCACTTTTTTCTTATCAAACCGACTTTTGTTGTCGAGGATACCGGTGTTTTCTTTTTTTTTTATATATAATATTTGTGATGCTCGCAGGCATATTTGTCTTCTGCTTGTTTCGTCTTCCCTTATGCAGGGCGTGTGGCGTGGTTGGTGATGTTTTACCTTTACTTTTCCTTTTTTCTTTTTTATCTCTTCTCTGAATTGTCCAATTGTTCTTTTTTATGGGGGCAAGTATAATGGGATATGAGGACGTTTTTCTCTTGGTGTACTTGTTTTTTTTTTTTTTTTTGGTTCTAAATTATGCCCCCCCGCCCCCCCACACCTCTTTGTTGGCTTTGATTACTTGCCCCGAGTTCCTTTTTTAAGCTACGGAGTAAAGCTATCAGGGGTGTATATTGAAGATCTTTGGATGAAATTTGATGGCTTTTTCGGCCCTCTTTCCAAACAGAACTCTTGCACCGAGGTTTCCAAGTTGATTGTTTTTGCTCTCTTATCATTTCGCCCTTTTTTTTCTTATTTCCCCTTATTTATCAATGGTTCAAATATTCGTCTTCCTTTCCCCCCCCCCCATTTTTGTCATATTTTTGGAGGAATTCTTATTTAATTTGTAAGAATATTTTTTGACAAAAATTCACCTACCAGAGTGAAAGTCTTTTTTTCTTTTTTCACCTATCTTTTTCCTTAGTTTTATTTTAATTTCCTTGCTCCTTTTCCCTAATGTATCTATATTAACACAATTTCCTTGTCTCATTTTTTTATTAGGGGCCTCAAATCTCTTTTTATTTTATTTTTTAAAAGTTTGGAATATGGTAACTTATTTAATAGTAGTATTATTATATTCATGAACATTACTATCTGTAACAAAAAAAAAAAACCAGGTCTAGACTTGATATATATAGTAACATGTAATTTCTATCTCTTTCTAGTTATTCTGAGAAACTGGACTGATATTGTCTACAAACCCCTCCTTTCTATATCACAGGAGTATTATTTCTTTATATTTAATTATTAAATACATCAAAATCCACTATTTAAAAGACTAAAAACAATATCCAATGCCCATCTATTCCATTTACTTCCCCCCCTCAATTTAGTTCAAAAGATGCCAGACAATGAAAAAAGGTTTCAAGTAGGAATAAACAGGTATTTTGATTTAATTTGATGGGAATATTGTTATATGTGTGTATATTTTATGCGGGTGTTTTAAAAAAAAACAAAAAAAAACCAGTTGTATGACTTTACAGTGTGGCTCAAAGCCCCCCAGGGGGCCTCAGACTGTAGTTAGTTTTGTTGGGAGTTAATGACATGGAACATAAGACATGGATGTTTGGAAACTGCAGGATCATTGATTTTCAAGTTTCTTGTCTTAGTTTAGAGAGAGAGAGAGAGAGAGAGAGAGAGAGAGAGGAATCCCTGTGTCCCACATGATAGATGAGCTTTCTTGCCAAGCAAAGACATGCATTGTGGTGAGGGGGCTGGAAATGTGAGGAGGTGGGAGGGCTTTTGTATACAGAGCTTTCCTTTCTGGTATTGTCATAACTACCAAAGTAGGGGGCGGGGATATGGGCATAACTGTCTCCCTAGATATTGGGATATGGTATTTAAGAGGTCAAGAAAAGACAGGACTCTAATTGCAGGTTTTTTTTGGGGGTGGGGGAGACTTTCGCTCAGATGATTGAACTGTATCCAAACAGTGATGATGTGTATGGGGATACAAATACAGACAGGAATGAGAGATAAGGGGAAAATCTCTAGATAAGTCATCATAAATATGCTAGATCTCGGTATATATCCCCAACGGGTCTGACCTGACAAGTCCCTTCCTCTCTCCCTCTCTCCCTCTCTTCCTTCGCGCGACACTAACTAAAAAAAAAAACACGAGTCTGAAATAGAAAAACAACTGCAAGGGGGGAAAAAGGCAACGTAAAAAAGTTTAGTAGTAACCTCCCAATTTAGAAATAATCAAAAAGCAAGGAGTAGATTAAAGAAAAAAAGGAACAAGAAATATCATGTTTTCATATATACATCGGATTAAAAAAAAGAACATGGCATACATTTTCGCATTATCACACAAGATTGAGCTCATCATTTATTTGGTGGATAGAAATAAGAAAAGACAGAAAAAAACAGGTCTAAAAATATCAGAAGATACAAAATGCAGGCGAGGTATATGACATGACATGAAAAGGAACAAAACGGCAAATTGGAATCTTGTTTATGAATATGGGGGATGAGGAGGTGCCAATAATGTTGTTCTGGCCTCGCACTGATAGCGATGTAGGCTTAAAAATCAATCACTCCTCGTCCTCGCCATCGTCCTCAGTAACCTAAGATAGCACCAAGTCAGTAAAAATGCACCACCACAACTATCACGTCACCGGAAAAAAGGAAACTGTTGGATGATTGGAACTTACCCCTTCATGGAAATACTTCCCCTCGGTGGTCTCATTAATAATACCCGAGCGAATACACCAATCGCCAAACCTCTCTGGCTCTTGTCCCTCTTCCGTCCGCCTCTCAAGCGCATACCTCTTGAGCAGATCCTTCATGAGCTCCAGGATCTCGTCCTCCATAATCGACGAGCGGTATAGCTTATTAAGACGCTGGCCATGGTATCCACCACCTAGGTACATATTATACGCACCAAACGCCTTACCGACAAAGGCGACTTCCGCGAGCCAGGGGCGCGCGCAACCGTTGGGGCAGCCAGTCATGCGCATCACGATGCTCTCGCTAGACAGGCCGTTTTCTTCGAGGCAGGATTCGAGTTTGTCGATGAGGACGGGAAGGTAGCGTTCTGATTCAGCCATGGCGAGACCGCAGGTCGGGAAGGCGACACAGGCGGAGGATGAGAGGCGCAAACCCGAGAACGAGGTATTGTCCAGCTTGTATTTGGCCATGAGCGCTTTGACGGCGGGAACATCAGCGTCTTCGATGTTGGAGAGGATGAGATGTTGGTTGCCTGTGAGGCGGAATTCGCCCTTATCCAAGGCGGCAAGCTCGCGGAGACCCGTGCGCATGGGGAACGAGGCGGTGTCTTCGATACGGCCGTTCTCGATGAAGAAGGTGAAGTGGTTCAGACCCCTTTCGTCCTTTTGCCAACCAAAGGTATCGATGTTGGCTGCGAATTTGAAGGGGCGGGGTTCAGCGAAGCTGAGGCCCTCGGGCAAGAGCTCCTCGACTTTGCTCTTGAAGACTTCTACGCCCATGTCGTCAACGGTGTACTTTAGACGAGCGTGCTTGCGGTTCTTGCGGTCGCCGTGGTCGCGCTGGACAAGCATGATCTTCTCGCAGACCAGGTGGGTTTCCGAGGCGGGGACGTAGCCGAACATGCTGCCGGTTCGAGGATACGTTTTCTTGTTGTTGTGCGTCATACCCATACCACCACCGACGAGGACATTGAAGCCTTCCAAGTGGCCATCCTTGCCCTTGATGGCGATGAGACCGATGTCGTGAGCGTAGACATCAGTGTCGTTATGCGGCGGGATAGCAATGGTGATCTTGAACTTGCGGGGCAGATAGGTAGGGCCATAGAGGGGTTCATGATCAACAACTGCATCACCGGCAACCTGGACTTTCTTGTCATTCTCATCCTTGAGCCAGATCTCATGGTAAGCGGTTGTGGCGGGGAGGAGATGATCGCTGATGCGCTGCGAGATCGCGTGGACCTCCTTATGGTAGGCCGAAAGCTCGGGAAGACTGCTGCACATCACGTTACGGTTAACATCACCGCAAGCAGCGATAGTAGTCATCAGAGCCTTATTGATTTCCTGCATAGCGGGTCGAAGCTTGCCCTTGACAACGCCGTGGAACTGGAAGGTCTGTCGAGTGGTGAGCTTCATGGTCTCATTGCCGCAGGAGCTGCTAATGGCGTCCATCTGCATCCATTGTAGTGGGGTAGCCACACCACCTGGCAAGCGGCACCGGATCATGAAAGAGTAAGCGGGCTCCAAACCCTGTGCTTTCCGCTCATCTCGCACATCACGATCGTCTTGCATATAAGTACCATGGAACTTGGTCAGCTGCTGATCGCTTGCTGCAATGGCGGCGGTTGTTGTGTCTAGGAGTCCCTCAGCTATGGTACCGCGGAGGAAGTTAGACGAGATTTTGATGTCTTCGTTGGTCAATGGGGGTGGTTCCTCTGGTAGACCCTCGACTTTGTCCACACCCAGCACTTGCCACAATCTCGGCTCCCATTCCTGATACCCCGTTTGGAACGAATCTGGGTCCTGGTCATCTCCAAGGCCGATATTAGTCAGCTTGCTGCCACCCAGGAAAGAGATCCGGTTGTCCAAATCCTTTGCAGGCTTGTTATAGTAGATCTTATCCTGCTTTCTCGGCCAGTAGTGGCTATCACCGAGTCCGAAAACGGAGTAGTTAATCGAGGACAAATCCAGATCGCCAGAGTTCTTGACAACGTCCCAGAAAGAACGTCCGTTCTGAGGAAACTCTCCCTGACCGGCCGTGGCTAGAAGGAAAACCACGTTTTGTTCAGTGGGCAAGTCCTCAATCGGGAAGTCATCCATGGCCATGACGAGAGTCTTCAAGCCACGAGCCTTGCCGCGGTTGCCCAATCGCTTAGCCAAGTTCTCTGCATTTCCACCATCTGAAGCGAAAAGGATGGTAAGGGGAGCGCCGAAAAGACCCTCCAAGAGCTTGTCATATGAATCCTTTGCGGCCCGTTTCTGAAGAGCGCGCACCTCGGTTCCATAAGACGCCGAAAGATGAGAAGAGAACTGTGGGTCACGCCTCATCAGCTGGGTTAGCTGGTTATCCCTCTTCAAGAAAGCCTCGAGCTCCTGCTTGATGCGCTCAGAGTCTAGAGAGAAGTTTGGTTCGCCTTTGTCGGCATTGGTAGGGTCCCATCGGTAGAGTGGCCAGTAGCCCAGATCGACAGCCTTCTTGGTCTCCTGCAGGATAGTGAGAGGAGATTCGCTCTCCTTGTTGTATGGCAGGTAAGCAAGCACAACAGATGGACCGTTGAACTGATCAGCCTCAGCCATTGCCTGGAGAACTTGAGTGTAGGAGCTGTAGACCGCAACGGAGGCGACATAGGCATTTCCAAAGTTCATGGCATAGAGGCCGATGTCCTTCTTTCTCCGTGTTGGGTCAGCAGCAGCGCGCTCAGAGTATGGAGTCGAGTCGATGATGAGCATGTTGACGTTTGCGCCAGAGGCAAGAACGTGATGAACACCGGAGTTTCCAAGGTCATATGCCCAGGCATCGGAGCCAACAAGCCACTGGGATTCGTTGAAGAATAGTTTCTTTGCCTGCAACAACTGTTGTGCAAGCGAAGATCCATCCATACTTAGACGCGCAATGACATCAGGCGCAAGCTTGTTTGCCTTATCCGAATCTGCAGCATTCAATGCCCAACGGGACAACCATGACTTAGGACCATCGGTTGCAAACGTGTTCGCCTTGGCAGCCTCTTCCACTTCACGAATGAACCGCTGTCGACGATCTGTGCGAGCAATCAAGGAACCGAATCCATACTCAGGGCTGGCGGCAATGGTGGTGGAAACACCCGCATTCTGAGAGCCAAGCTGATTGGCAATGTAGAGACGATCGCTAAACAGCTGGGTGAGGATCTTCGTATACGAATTTTCATTCACAGGCTGTTCTAGCGCGGTGGGGGGGGTAGGCACTTTCTGGCTACCAATCTCGAGGTTCTGGATAGGAGTCTCTGCCGACAAGTTCTGGAAGATTCCCCGAAGAGCTTGGCGTGCTGTCGAAGGCTCAACATGTCCTAACCTATAGCCAACAAGGGCCGGTGCCTTTCCGCTCGTGGTTGATTGTGTTAAGCTTGAGAGTAGGTCTAAGAACGAAGGCCCCCATCGTGTAGTTTTCCTCACTTGTTCGAGCACAGCAATTCGCTCTACGGATTTGGGGATAGCATTGGAGATCTGGCTGCCAACCCATGGTCGGTAAAGACGAGCAGTTATAATGCCCACATTCGCAAAGTCAGGCTTAGAAGCAGGATCGGTCACAACATCAACAAACACGCCAGTCGATCCAAAGATGAACAAGGCGGACTTAGCATCCTCGGGCCCAGTGTATTCGACAGCGTGATAGCTGCGGCCTACAAGTTTTGATAACGACTCCCAAATTTCCGATGTGATGCGGAAGATATCAGAAGCGTCAAGGGCTCGGATAGTGGCTGGCTCCACGGTCGTTGCTGACGAGCTGGTATGGGCACTTTCGGAAGTGCTACCTCTTCTGGAAGAATCAGCAGACGAGGCCTCTACACTAGAGCCATCTTTCACCTGGATTGAAAGTTCTGAAGTAGACAGCGTGGGATGTCCATCAGCACCAGCCGGCAACTCGCCCTCAACCACGGTCGCAAGCCTGCCGGAGTCCGCGTATAGCGTATGGGACGACGCAGCAGCGTGGCTGGGCTGACCGGCTTCCACATCTAGGATCCTTCTAACCAACTCTGGGTCCTCTTCCGCAATAGGGCTATCCTGCGCAGAATTTGCCGGATCGAAAAAGTGAATGACACCCTTCCCGGACTTCAGAGCCAGGGCATGCGCAGTCAGGGCAATATCCTGGGCCTCCTGCAGCGTCTCTGAATGCAGGAAAGAGAAACCGCACTGCCTGATGGAGCTGATGACCGAGTAATCTGGGAATGCAGCGGGTTCCAGGGAGACATGAATAACGAGGGAGTACTGAGCTAGCCTGTAAAGGTGGGGGATCGAAGAGAGAAGGATGGAAGAGGATGTAGTGACGGCTACATGGTGGCCGGACTGCAGGGGATGGAAAGCGGAAAGGAGGGGATCCTCATTCTGGCGGACGGGCCGAACCTACGATTATTTGTCATGTCAGAATTTTTTCCTATGATATAAATTTAACCCCCCATGAAACCCCCCGCCCTCACCCAACAAGAAAGAGAGAAATTGACATGGGGAAAACAAAGGCAATTGGCGCTGGTGTCTTACCTCAGGGATACCCCGCGATGATATTCCCCGCACGCCATCTGCGGCTAGGCTCTGCAGCTGCTTGGAGAAAAGAGAATCGGTCTGGAGAGATGGCTGAACGGAGAGGATGAGGTCGCTGGAGAGGTAAGCAATCCTCGCAACTGTGGGCGTAATTGAGTCAGTATCAAGGTAAATTTCAGACCATCAGAAAGCGCATCGAGAAGACAGCCCAATTTAGAGGTAGAAAGAATCAAAAACGAGAGGAAATGAGTCGCATACCAGCATCTCCCGCAGTGGTGATAGACCCCATGGTGGAAAGATTGCGGGGGGAAAACCAGATCTATAAAAAAAAAAAGGTCTTTCCTCTTGCAACTGATCTCTTGTCCTTTACCACACACAAATACGGTGGATAGAAGAAGTGAAGAGACAAGGGGAGAGAACGAGACAAGTCGGTTATAAAAGAAGAAAGACAAGAAAAAATAAATAAAGCTTTTCGACGATGAGATGACACTCTCCTCTTCCCCCCCGGCAGACAGCGATTCGGTCTTTGGTGGGCGACCGACCTGCTTGGTTATGGCGTGCTCTGATTGGCCTCCGATCACGACATCGATGCAAACACCGCAAACAATAGATTACGTGACTGGTCAGGTGACTCTATATATACTGGGCCTGTTCAGCACATGAATATGATGAATATGATGAATACGGAGTACAAGATCAAAAGCTTCACGATGCTGCGTCTGATGATGAATATGTGCTTATGTATCCAATTGCGTATACTCGTCCGGGCTCAGGCTGTTAATTTCTATCCATATCATTCCGAGGAGCAAGGCCAACATAGTATGAGAGGGACCGACCTCGCAGTAACAAACCGCCATTTCTTTCCCCAAAACTCTCGGTCGAGAAAATCCCAAAACCAAACCCCCAAAACTCCCCCTCCCCCCACCCCGAAAAGCACTCAATTCCGTGGGCAGATCCCGCGGGCAACTCTAAAAAGAAAAGAAAGAAAAAAACAATATGCCATTTGGGAAAAAACAAAGCATGCATTTTCATCTGCACACAGGCCACCTTTTATGTTTTCCCCCCACTCCAGGTGCTGTTGCTGACAATTCAGTTAAACTCCCGGTGTGCCATTCGTCCGATCTTTAATCTGGGGAACACACATTTTTATCCCTGAGGTTCGAGAACCAAAAACGTATTTGTCACCAGCAATCCAGACCGAATACATGATAGATTTACGCATAGTGAGAATATGTACGGTGCGCACATACATACCTGGTCCCCAGCCCATATCGCGGCTAGAACTTGGCGTTTACAACTACATCATATGCACTCTTCGTGCAGAATTGTGATACCTTACCAACTCTGCATGGTTTCTAACTACGCGTAGTAAGAACTGTAGTTAGAGCAGCAACGTCTCTCATGATGAAGCGAGTTCTCTATTGAGTAGAACAACAGTTGAAATACTCAAAAAAGAAGTTGTTTCATTACTGATCTCGCTACAGTCCTTACTATCTACAATCCTTACCCCGTAGTTGGAAACCAGGTAGGGCCTATAAGGAGGTAGCTATGTGATGTCATCATCATGGCATACACACACACACACATACAACCAGCAGGAAAAGAGATGAAAAAGAAAGCAAAGCATTATCTAGAGGGAGAGACAGAAAGATAGAATGCTATAATATCAACCCCCCTAATCTCTCGACAAATCATGCCAGGGGAGGGATGAAAGCGCATTTACAGAAGAAAAAAAGAGAGAAAACCGACTTTGGAGATTTATTTATGAGGTAGATTGTGACAATTCCATATTCCAAACAAAAAAAAACACAAAGTCAAACATAAGTATTGTTAGCCAGCAGGGCAAGGAGTATTAGAAGTAGTATATGTAAATGTAACAAAACATCATCAACGCGACCTCTTATCCTATGATACTCCCCTCACAGTAGCGAGTGTGTTAAAACACCAAAACCAGTCTCATCAACGCCGTATCATGCTCTTATAATCCAGTAAAAAAAGCAAAATAACCAAAGTAGAGAGACCAGGATGTCATCCCCACCTGGTTCGAGACAAAATACAAAAAAGAACCTCCGCTTCGTCGTTTCCATTACAAACACCAGCATTAATCAACCAAAACAGCCAATCATTCAATATGTATAGAAATCAGCGTACAAAGAAAGCCCATCAAGCGGGGGGTATGTGCAGAAGCATCGCTATATCACACACCAACAACAATAAGCAGAGGGTATCTAAAGCAGACTGAGACGAGCTCATGAGCCGCAACCCAATCCAACTAATGATCCATGTTCTTCTAGCCTCTCGCCAAAGATGAACCAACAAAAGCCATTATATAAAATCGCAATAAATGACATTATACCCCTCCGACGGAAGCATAACGTTATGATGGTCTGACCTCGCTCAATTCGTACATCTTCCCTGGCTCCACGATTGGTAGACCCATTCCCGACTGAGCCGAACTGCTGCGACTATGCTGTTGGAGAGAAGCGGCTTGGATAACACCCTGCGATGGCAGAGGTGGTCCGGTACCCGACCGTCGTCGTCTCTCGCGCTCAATCGGGCCTCCTTCTGACGAGGACGAATTCCCAGACTCGAAGTTCTTGCGGAATCTTTGGTTCAGCCCCGTCATCCAGCTGGCATCATCGTCATCGCCCTCGAGCCAGTAGCTTCGACCCACAGCGACCATTATCCGGCCCAACCTACCCTTCCAGCCTTGGCCTTCTGGTTTTCGCGGAGCGAAGGGGTTTGGATCGGAGTCGAAGTTGCTGACGATGGAGGAGTTGCGGCTGTGGCCTGGGGTGTTGTAGCGGGGCATGGACGTCTTGGAGTAGAATGCATGTTGCCTCAAGCACTGTCGCGCAAAGGATAACATAATGAGAACGAAGTAGACTCGGATCGTCCAGAGGGTACAGATGATGGCGATAGACTGGATACTTCCAGGCAGAAGCATTCCATCGTGGAGACTTGCGGAACCACTTCCATCCCCGGCAACACCTGCAGGCGCGGAGGCTGGTTGAGCGACGGATTCCTGCTTATCCGCACCCACTTCGACCGACGACACGTTGAACTTCGGATTCGTAAACCCTGCGGTATCCTGAATCGTTGAGCTTCCCGGACCAGCTGTAGGTGCGGAGTTGTGATGCTGCGAAATCACCAGGAACCACGTCGCGCCAAAGGCTGCCGTATAGGCGGCGTTAATGATACTATCGAGGAGATAAAACCAGGCGAGGGCGAGACACTGTAGCGGCGATTCAATACGGATATGAGGGGCCAGGAAAGCGGTTAAAGCTAGCGCGATTATCGAGTAAATGTACATCGACAGCTGTAAGGGCGAAAGGTGGACTCCCGTTAGGAGCGCGAGTAAGCCATATAGGCCGCTGACTTTATTGAGGAGGAGGGAGAGGGTGACGAGGGAGGCTCCGGTTTGCAAGCTCATCAAATAGAGAAAAGACTAGATAACAGACGCCATTATTTCATTAGACTGAACACTTTGGGAAACCACCCTGCACGTGGTTGCACAGGGAATATAGGAGCAACTCTGTGCTTTTATCAGGAGCTGCTATACGAACGTACCTGTGGCCGCGGAATGCGGAGGATCTTGGATGAGAGACTCATCATGCAAAGAAGCAGAGAGCAACACCAAGCTGGTGTTGTGAAGCCCTCTGGCGGTGATTGGGAATGTGTGTTAAATGATTGACCGTCGGGCAGAAGGCAGCGCAGCAACAAAGGGGTGGTGAAGTGAAGTTGAAAGCTGAAAGCCGTCATCGAGTGTTTGGCGATTTTTGTTGGCTGGTGACGACCATCTCCGCCGCCTCCGGATTATGTAAGCGCCACTACTCGCATCACAACTGATACTGATGCTGATACAGAACAGGTTGAAAGAATTGGGAAGGTCACAATGAAAAGGTAACATATTACTAGGTCTTTACTGTTTGACTTTGGTGCAGTGTTTCAGTTCTTCTGTGAGTTCTTGTAGTCAAATTGACATGACCTTTATTATTCTCTACATCCTATATTATAGTGCCTATCAAAATCAAGCCCACACAGCTCTTTCTAAGCAAATATTTACATCTGACATCGCCATCCTATCTCATTACATCCGCCTCACTCGACTTTTTCTCTGCTCCGTTCAACTTCCAGCAGCAATTCATCTCTCTCCCACATAAACTCTACTGCAGCTCCCGCGAAGCCGCTGACAAGACACAGCGCCAGCACCTTAAACAGCAGTCCTGCACGCCCAACCTCCTTCTTCCTCACAGAGACATGAGCCAAAGAATACAGCGCGATCGCCCACAGCAACATTGCCGCCGCACTCAGCAGATGATCCCACTGTAGAAACCAGAGCACGCCTTCGCCTAGGGAACCGATCTTTGCCGTAGACCATGGAAAGGTATTCCAAAACACTCTGGTGGGCGATAGAGAAGGCTGGAGACCTGCATTATACAAGGATGGGAAGGCTACGCTCGAGAGCGAGACGGTCCAGGAGGAAATGTGCGTGATAGTAGTGCAGGAAAACGCAAACGCATACACATAGCGGAAAGCCGAGCGTATTCGCCGAGTCTGGGCTTCTGAGACGACGGACTGGCCTGCTTCTGTGGATGGTCCGCAGCAGAAGACACCGACGACATGACGGGTAGTAAAGTGAATTAGACTAACCCAGACTGGCCATGGCTGCCAAAACGCAAGCCTCTCCTGAATTGTCTGAAGCGGCCCCACGGACGTCTCGGGCAGGACCAATAGTGCGCTAGGTACCAGGAATCCAGCAAAAACACTAAAGGGCAGAACTTTCAGGTCAAGTCGGGACATGGCGACGAGATCCTTTGTGGGATTCTCAGCGGCTGGAGATGTGAAGATGTGCCAAGTGGTATATATCGGCACCACGACTCCAAATGTTGCGGTCTGCATGAGCATGCCTAGGAGCGGTGGGCTTTTCATCAGGGGGGGCGTCAGAAGGTGTTCTGTAGGGGCTCAAAGGGGAAACTATGGCATGGAATGGGAGCTAGTAGCCCGACTCTCATAGTTTCCCGCACCTAGGGGTCACTGCACCTGGTGTTAAAAAGAGACATAATAAACTCACAACATCGTCAACCAAGATTTACGGCCCTTCCTCATTGCCTCCAACATGATAAGCACCCAGATCCCCACCGCCGCACCTACAAAGTTGAATGCATGCAATGATGCCTCGGGCGTGCTCCCATCGATAAGGGGCCAGAAAAATGGCGTAGCGGCCGCGAGAACCTTATCCAAAGCTTTAAATCCAGTAATATTCAGGTTCAAAGGCTCATCTGTTCCCGGCAAAGCCTTATTCCTATTGAGTTGCTGTATTAGAGAAAAGAGGCCATTTCGCCGGGAGAAATCGAAGATGGCGTAGACTGCCCAGTGGGAGAGAAGGGTGAGGGCGAACTTGGTCACGGTAAGATAGGGCATCTTGATAGATGATGCTGAACACCTTGTATACATACTTCCACCACTTCCATGACGTCGCCGGGAGTTGGTGAAGGATGTAAACTCCAGGGCTGGCAGAAGTGCAGACACGTGATCATCGACTAGGATCGGATATATTGGGAAACAAACGAACGCTTTATCTCTCTTGACGGGGTATGTATAGTGACGACATAGATCAGAGTTACAGTGTCCAGTTATAGCCCACCGCGTACTGGAAATGCACATTGCTACTAACTCTGCCTAAAGACTATGTGCCACCTCACAATCTTTTTGTTACGAACATTTCTCTTTTTCCACCACTTGCCCCTTTTGTTGACTCGCTGGTGGACGAGTATCTAGATGCACCAAGTGGCCGATTCACTGTGCCATGTTTTGTTTACTTATCATATCTCAATGACTATAATCCCACTGCTATATCGGGGACAATTTCCTTTTGGTGAATATTTCACGCAAGGAACATCGCCGACCGAACAAAGGAGGCTCAGAAGGCAGCGTTCTTTAGGCTTCCCGATCGCAGTTTGCCGAAGAGGATTTCTGCTAAGTATACCGATATAAAAGTACATTATAGACGTTGTTTTTGAAGGGTTGCTTTTTCTTTCTTTTTTCCCCCCCTCTCTCTCCCTCGAAGAGTAAGATGAAGAATCCGCGGAACTGAGCAATCGATTCGATAGTAAATGACAACACCGGCTAAATGAACCATGCAAACCAGTTATGATGAAAAAGAACCCAAACTCGAGTCGCGATTCAAGATGCTTAACAAGGGGAAAAAAAAAGGGAAAAGTAAAATAGATGAAATAAAGTATAAATATGGAACACAACAAAGCAGATAATGGAAACACGCAAAGAGATAAGCTAGGGGAAATGTAGGCATGGGAGGACTGAGAGGATCTCGTTTTACATCCACACGATTAATAGAAGAAAGGAGGAAAGCCAGAACAGAATATAGATGATCATTAGGTAAGAGTATGTAAGGAGCAATACAAAGCAAATTCAAACCAAAAGTAAAAGGTATTTGGTAAATCAACATGGAGCAAGAGAAACGAAAGGGGGCGGGTTGTATAATATCCGGTGGTAGTCGGGGGGGTTTTCATCAGCAAGCACAGCCATCGTTACTGACTGGCTGTGTAGGATTGATATTAACATCGATCACTACTCGCAAATGTACGTTAGCAAACCACCACTCTGGGACGAGTGACAGTCCTCGCAAACATAGCAATGAGCGGGAACAGCTAAAAATAGGCCACACGTACTTTGGTTGTCGCCCCTTGTCGCCTCGCCTTCCATCCCGGGCAGGGCCTGCGCTATTCTCCTAAACAATTGCTTGACATTATGTCCGACCTTTGCGCTCGTCTCAATAAACATCAACCCATTCTTCTTAGCCTCTTCTTCACCCTGCGCCGTTGTCACTTCACGCTTGTCATTCAAATCCGTCTTGTTGCCCACTAGCACGATGATGACGTCGTTGCCTCGCTCGCCACGCACATCGTCTACCCATTTCCGTGTATTTTGGAAAGATTTGGCGTTCGAAATGTCGTATACTACTACCGCCACGCTCGAGTCTCGGATGTAAGAAGGGATCAGGGACCGGAAGCGTTCTTGGCCGGCGGTATCCCAGAGTTGAAGGCGGACTGTTCGATCTTCCAGGTACATTGTCTAAGCCATCGCAAATACAGTATTAGTCCCGGATTTTCTCCTCCAAAGGGTTGGTTCACAGCGCATAGCAGTAACGAGCGGATGGTGGAGGAATGACGTACTTTCGACAGGAAATCAATGCCGATGGTTGCTTGGTACATGTTGTCGAACGAGTCATACATGAATCTAGTAATCAACGAGGTCTTTCCAACTGTTTTCGCAGACGGGGGCCGGAGGACATCAGTATCAATGGCAATTGACGCCAGCGCAAATACCGGGCGGCTGCTCATATGCAAGCGTGTCACGTACCACTTTGCTCCCCGAGGAAGACCAGTCTGTACTCGAGCGGTCAGCAAGCTTTCATCATTTCCAGGCCCGCGGAGTGTCATACTTGAACTTTTTAAGAGGGTTCGAATACGACCCTGCCGTTTGTGACGCCATGAGGAATAGAGAAGCGGAGAGCGGGCGGAATTGGGAGAGGCAAAGGGGGGGAGGGACGTGGGTCGGTCAAGGCAGATGGATTTCGCGGAAGACAGATACACCAAAGGAAAGTCGTAATGGATCAGTCGTCAATTCGTAATTGGGAGAGAAAAATGGAATCAGTAAAGGGGATACTTGGACAGATCGCGTAACAGAGAGCAATTATTAACTGTGGTGTAAGTATCCAAGTAAATTAAGAGGGTGAGGAGGAGGGAGAAGTTGAACTATGCGGTGCTGCTGGTCCCTTTCCCCTTGAAGTTTCTCCGGGTTAAGCTTGCCTTGGTCTCCGTATGCTTACGGGTAAGCTGTAATTATTACCTAATCCTGGGGCTGCTCCGTTATCCGCGCGGCTGCAGCGGCTTGTCCCCCCAATGATAGTTCACCTGCCATGTTGCCCGAACAGGCACCTCCGAGAGCAACAGAGCAACACCCAACCAAGCCCTCTTGTTGCATGTTTCCAGCTAGTACCATCCCTCAAAGCATATTTTTGCTGCTGCTGCGGGAAAGCCAGCAAGCAGTATTCAGCTTGTGTCTCTCTTTATCCACGACATCCTCTTTTCTTTTCCTTTGAGTTGCTGCGTTGAGTTGTTTTCTGGGCCATCATGGGTCTTACTTACCCAGTTGGCGGTGCCACGACGGCCCTCGTAGTTATCGGGCTATGTAAGTACATACCGTCCCCTACATTAGTGGATTGCAATTCATAAACTGACCCTGCTTGCCTACTAGATATGCTATTTACTGGTGACGGTGAAGCATTTAATGTGTGAAGCCATAGCCCCGAAATCAAGCAACGATTTAGTCTGACGTACTCACCGTGACGCTACAGTTCGGCCAATTTCTCGAAACCGTCTCTCCTTATACCTGGGCGAACCTAGGAATCAGTCTTTGTATCGGGTTGTCAGTGATTGGAGCGGCATGGTGAGTGGGATATGTTTGGGTCGATGGTTGTTCTCTGATCTGACCTGCGTGCTTCTTCTAGGGGAATATTCATCACCGGATCGTCTATCATCGGCGGTGGAGTTAAGGCGCCGAGAATCCGAACGAAGAACTTGATCTCTATTATCTTCTGCGAAGTCGTCGCGATTTACGGCGTTATTATGTCGATCGTGTTTTCGTCAAAGGTCTTCTACGTGGAGGGCAGCAATCTATACTCCGGAAGCAACTACTATACCGGCTTTGCGCTCTTCTGGGGAGGCCTGACTGTGGGAATGTGCAATCTGATTTGCGGCGTTGCCGTGGGTATAAATGGAAGCAGTGCTGCGTTGGCGGATGCTGCGGATCCTAATCTGTGAGATACCGTCCCAACATCAACTATACCTCGGGTTTTGGTGCTAATTCTGGAACAGCTTCGTCAAGATCCTGGTTATTGAGATTTTCAGTTCAGTTCTGGGACTGTTCGGTCTGATCGTGGGACTGCTGGTATCCGGAAAGGCTCACGACTTTGCTTGAGCAGTAACGCATATTGAGGCACGGACATGACACACTTTTAGTAGGGAGACCATCTTGTGTACCATCTTTCTCATGTGGGGATGCGTATTGGGGTCATTTTTTCTGGATTTTACATAAGGCCAGGCGTCTGGATTCCTTTACTTTTTTTTTTCGCAGCATAGAATATTCCCCCGCTTTATATGGTTATGAAGGGGAAGACAACTTGGCCATTTGGAAGACAGCAATCGGATGCTTGTCAATGACCTGTGTACAGTAATCCTGGCTGGCATTTATTGGGAGGGAGAGAAGGGTTTTGTTTGTTTGGCTACTAGGTTTATCAAACATGGCGGGAATGAATTTATATTTTAATGTGTAGACACGTTTGATAAATTCTATGTTTCGGTTATCGAAATTTCAAATCTTTTTACTGGAGGTTGTTCTGCTAAAGAGGGCGGTTACTACACTGTACGACTGATTCCTTGAGGTGTTTGGTAACGACGGCTGCTGATGCGTGGAGATACTTATCTCCCCCTCACCATCGTCAAGATATCTCCCCCCATCACTGCTATTATGATCCCAATCCCAAAATAATTATACAACAATGGCCGATTCCCAGTTACTAAAGCCTGCCATCCTAGTCATCTCAGACACAGCATCTCAAGACCCCTCGACCGACAAGGCGGGGAATGTTCTCACCGAGACCTTCAAAACCGATGGCGGGGACCGATGGGCTACTCCAGCCATAAAGATTGTGCCCGACAACGTGCTAGATATCCAGCGACAAATCCAGCAATGGACTGATGGAGAAGAGTATTTTAATTTGGTTTTAACGACGGGAGGAACGGGGTTCGCGGTTAAGGATGTTACTCCGGAGGTTTGTTTGATACCTTCATCCACCTTCAACAGAGCTGTTGCGCGGAGGAAATGACATGCTTGAACTACATTCTTCTTTGACTGTCATCATGCATTACAGTGTTAGGATTCCAAGTATTAACTGCTCTTACAGGCAGTATCGCCCCTCATCCATAGACATGCCCCTGGGCTTGTGTAAGTTCGTCTATGGATATCATAGCACACAGGCTTATCATTAACGGCTATACGCAGACACGGCATGCTTGCTTCATCGCTGGAAGTAACTCCGTGTAAGCATTCCTAGTTTTCTCTTCGAACAACTCAGTTACTGAAGTTTCACAATAGTTGCAATAATGTCAAGGCCCGTAGCTGGCGTACGCAAGAATACCCTGATATTAACCCTCCCTGGTTCACCCAAGGGCGCGAAAGAAAATCTTCAGGCTGTAATTAAGCTTCTACCGCATGCCTGTATACAAGCTGCGGGAGCGAATTCAAGATCTATACATGCTGGTGGCGTGTCAAAGCTTGAACGTGAAGCTGGTATCTCGACGTCGTCGCCTGATACTACAACTCCCTCGGAGAAAGAACAGCACCACCGACACCATCATCACCATGGTCACGACCACAGTCACTCTCACAGTTGTGGCCATGGACATGGACACGGCCATATTGTACCAAAACCGCACACATCGCCATCCGAACGGCCACAGTCTAACGATCCAAATGCGGGCCCCACCAGGCGGTACCGCGAGAGTCCGTATCCCATGCTTTCTGTGGACGAAGCTCTCAGACTCATTTATGAGCACTCCCCCGAGCCAACGATCATTGAGGTGCCTATTGATACTTCTATTGTCGGCTCTGTGGTTGCGGAAGACGTATGTGCCGCGGAGGCAGTACCAGCCTATAGGGCCAGCATTGTCGATGGCTACGCGGTGATTGCATCAGCGCATACAGCTCATGGAAAGGGGGATACGAAGGGTAAATTCCCTGTTGCGTCAGTATCTCATGCGCAAGCCACATCTATGCCACCTCCGCTCGAGCATAGGACAATTGCGAGAATCACAACCGGCGCGCCATTACCGGAGAATGCGAATGCAGTTGTAATGGTGGAGGATACAGCTCTGATCTCGACCACTTCAGATGGAACCGAGGAAGCTGTTGTCGAAATCCTAACAGACGATATCAAACCAGGTGAAAATGTACGAGAGCCAGGTAGCGACGTATCCTTGGGCTCTAAAATCCTTCAAACAGGCGACTTTATTACCCCCGTTGGCGGAGAAATCGGACTCCTAGCCTCAACGGGCACCAAGACCATCACAGTCTTCAAGAAACCCCGTGTCGGCGTCCTCAGCACTGGCGACGAGCTGGTTGAACATAATAACCCCGCGCCCCTCCAGGGCGGCCAGATCCGAGACTCCAACAGACCCTCTCTAATATCCTGCCTTCAATCATGGGGCTTTCCCACCGTCGATCTAGGTATCGCACGAGACACACCCGCGAACCAACTAGAATTCGCCCTCCGCGATGCGCTGCGTGGCTCCGCCTCAAAACCCGCCGTCGATATCATAATAACCACCGGCGGCGTGTCGATGGGTGAACTCGACCTGCTCAAACCCACCATAGAGCGGAACCTCGGCGGCACAATCCATTTCGGGCGTGTATCTATGAAGCCCGGGAAACCCACCACGTTCGCGACTATCCCATTCAAACCCCCCATCTCATCATCCACACAAGGCGTGGTGGGAAACGACGCGCAAGAAGAACGAGAGACGAGACTCATATTCTCGCTACCGGGGAACCCGGCCTCCGCGCTCGTCACATTAAACCTCTTCGTCCTCCCCTCCCTGCATAAATCCATGGGCCTAGCTATCCGCGCAGCGTTATCAGACAACAACAACAACAACAACAACAACAACAACCCCGTCAGTAGTCCGGCATCTCTGGGTCTCCCGCTCGTCACCGCGGTGCTAACGCACGCTATACCCCTCGACCCTAAACGGACAGAGTATCATCGGGCCACCGTCTCGGCATCCAGCGGCACAGGTGCATTACTGGCTACGAGCACGGGATTAGGCGGTAAGGGTGCGGGCGTGGGACAACGTAGTTCGCGTGTGGGCAGTTTAGCCGGTGCGAATGCGCTGCTTGTGCTTCCACCTGGTAAGGGGGTGGTGGAGAGGGGGGCTTGGGTGCAGGCTTTGCTTATGGGGAATGTTGTTGGGGAGTAGATTCTTTTTATTTTTTGTTGCTGCTGTGTATAGGAAATGTGTAAATTTTGGACAAGTGTGAATGGGGAAAGAAGAAAGTTGTGTTCCTGGATTTTAAAATTGCATCGAAATGTTTTTGAGGTATTTGAAACCTGGCAGAATTCCGGAAATGTTATCATGCTTCCATACATGTATAAAGTTTGAGTGCGTAGAAGAAGAAGCAGCATACACACAGAGTATACAAAGTAGAGTAGAGTAATCTTAGTCTATGTAAATAATATAGCTCTCTATATCTATCAACACACTCTAGTCGGATTCTTCCAGCACTGGGGGACGTGCAAGAACATGTAAATGGCGCAACAAGGGGGCCCAGCCCAATCTTCAAGTTTTTATGAACGATAACATTCAAACAACAGAGCCTTGGACCCAAATAGACATCCCTGACCAGAATATGTAAGAATCACCCCTGATCTATATAGCGCCTCCCCGAGAAAATGAAAACCCCACATAGCGCCTATATACCTGGTATTTCAACGACTCCCATTCTAGATGTAAAACCAAACATTCAATAAAATACGCCGGAACCAGTCTCTTTTCTTATCAGATGAGATCCTCTCAGACGCCCGGACAAAGTGATAGCCAAATAACACATCGCGGGGGGAATATACGCTCAAAAAAATAAACCAAAAAAAGTCAAGAGATCAGCAAAAAGAGAAAATAAAGAAATAAGAGAGAAAAAGAACCCTACCCCTTCACACTCTTCCACCCTTTCTTCTTCTCCGCCCTTAACGCCACCAACGTCCCCTCCCTCCCCTGCACCCTCCCAATCTCCACCACCAAAAACCGAATAAAATCCGGCAAGATCCAATAACTACTATGCGCACTCAACATATTCAAATACTGAATATTCAAGGGACCTCCACCGCCACTGAGGTAGAAATCAATTTGGCCATTATCATTGATCATGACCATGCGTCGCTCGGCGATTTCTTCGCGCGTGAAGTCGTGGGTTTCCATTTCGATGTTTGATGGGAGTTTGGAGAGCATGCCTGGTGCTGCGAGGGAACCGCGTGGTGGTTGTTGTTGTTGTTGCTGCTGTTGGCGCTGAGTGGAGCCGGATATGCTTGTGGTTGAGGAGCTTGTGGGGGGTTGAGACGGTGCGGGCTTTGAGCCGGTCCAGCGGAAGACGCTGCCTAGGGATTGGAGGAAGGAGGTTGAGGAGCTGGGGACGTAGGCGGGTTTGAGAGAGTTTGCGAGATCTGTGTCTACGGCTGCGTTGAGACGGTATGCGATGGCTATTAATAAAAAGATAAAAGGTGGTCAGTCGTTAGAAAATATTAAGAAACAGGGCGTCAGGGGTGTGTGTACTCACGGTCCGTTTCATGCATGACGTTGTACAAGTTGTCCACTGCTAAGCAACCAAATGTGCCTGCTTCGCCAGCAATCCCAAGCTCGTTATTTTCGTAATCCCAGTCACCTTTATCACGATTCTTCCGTGGAAGGAGAGTTGCTATACCCCAGTACCAAAAATGTCAATATGAATCCCAAGGATTTCAAGGAGGGACGAGGGCAAGACATACCTTTGTTAAGCAACAAGAAGAAACCTGCAGGACTTCCGCAGAAGAACATGTTCTTGGTATCAAACTCGAACATGGTATTGCTTATTGGAGACCGCTCAAAGTCAATAGTTGGTACCAGCGTAGGCTGCTGGCTGAGAATATCCATCGCCATTATACTGCCAAGGGAGTGCGCGATCAGATGAACCCTGCCATCTGTTTGGAAGCCCGGGTTATTCTGGCACCAAAGACGATAGATTCGGTTCGCTTCTTTCACTACCGCCTGTATCATCTTCTGCTTATGATGGGACATGTAATAGGGTATATCGAGCATCACGTCACTAATTAAGCTCCGAACAGCCGGTAAAGTCTCGGGCGTAATATCCTTCAGCGCAAAGCGATTTTCCGCTGGAGTATCAGTCAACGATGTTTCGACACCAGGATCCTCAAAGGAGAGAGTGGACCGCCAATTGACTGGGAGGACCATGATGCTCTCAAGTCCCGGTCGCATAAGTGGCCCCGCTGCATCGCTGTTGAGTTCGACATTGACCTGTCTACGAAACGCATTGATAGCGTGTGTAAAGTGGAAGCTTTCGACGCGTTCAGAGAGCTTTTGGCCGATGCCGTGTATGACCAGGACCAAATCCTTCGCTACTACTCGCTTATCTTCCATCTGACATGCGTAGCATATTTGCCGCCGACCGTTTGCCGTCTCCCTTAAGTTTACTTGATGCGCTTTCATAAAGTTCTTCGCACTTGTCGAAGTGAATTTCACTGGATGTAGTTTCTCCCAATTTTGACGGTCAAAGCCACGGACGATGGGAATCCCAATCTCCCTGCCTTTACGGATCGGACCGAGTGGCCTTCTTCCCCTGGAGGCAGAAGGTAAAAGACTGGGTCGAAGAATCTGCGCGTCCTTAGAATTCACGTATATCACACTTGAATTCTTGAATAGTCGATGCAACTCTTCCTGTAAAGGGGCTGATCCCGCTGCTTGGTTTTCTTGAAATGAGTACATTGGTGATCTTTCCTCAGCCGACAGAGCAGATTGAGAAGGATTCTGAGGTTTCATATCCAGCGCGGTTCCCGGCTTAGCAGGGTCCTTATTTTCCTCCTTTGGCCAAATCCTATGGACTATCTTCAATTCTGCCTCCGCTCCATGCTCGACGCAACTATCAAGTTCGTCTTGCCAGGTTTGCGTCCACGGCTGCATATACATGAAACCTGCCTCAAGTTGATTTGCTAGATCTGGTTCAAGTGGAAGCATAGTGTTCTTATAGAACCAGGTGGCTCTCACGACAGGAGAAACGTCATGGACAGGATTCCAATACATTGGTTTCATTTGTAAGTTCGGTAGCTCAACTAGATGTAGTCTAGACGCTCCTACTGGAACAACGGCATCAGGTTCAACGTTACTTGGTGCAGATGCCACTTGAGGAGTATTGGTGGTGGAAAGTCGTTTGGAGATGGGCCTCGTAGGGCGCGGTATAGGGGCTGTATCAGCTTGAGAACTCGGATGCGGTGCCTTGTCACCCTGCAATTGTGCCATCATTCGCTCAGTCGGATTGGCGGATCTACCCAAGGATCTTGAATGCTCATCTCTGACAGGAGCTCTAGCAAATGGCGAGCCGCTAATATTTGTATCGTTAACATGAAGGCTCCCAAATCGCGGGGTCGAAGTTTCGGCACTGTCGGAACCGTCCTCCTCGCCGCCTGGAGATGACGTTCTTGTATATTTTGGTGCTTTCGACTTGCGATCTAGAGGAGGGCTGTGTCGTTTCCTGTGGTTAGATCTGATGTTGTCGATCTCATCAGGGGAACCGCGGCCTTGCGTAGTATGGAGGCCTCCGCTCTCTGCCTCCGAATGCCTAGATGACTTATCCGGTATGCGGATTGGTACAGAGATACGACGAGGAGGATCTTGCCTGCTAGATAAAGCTTGGAAGGGCTTCTTCTCTCTCGTAATGTCCTGCCGCAAAACTCTAGACACGGCATCCACTACTGGCTGCGGCAGGTCGGTCCTGATTTCACTGGCCCCAGATACCTGCGCTATGACATCGTGCAAAGTCCGTAGCATGAGGTCCGTATCACTCTTGTTATTTTCCCCGCTTATAGCAGCATCATAGCCCTTAAGTTGTTGTTCAAGCGTTGCAAGAACTTCATCAATCTCACCGTCTTCAAACAACGGAGCTTCCGTATCTTCTCCTAAGTTTTTATCCCGCTTCTTACCCTCCTCCAAAGCTATCCTAACACGATTGCGGGCATCCCCTTCCTCAAGTCTCGTTGATAAACTCTTCCGTGCCACTGAACTTTTTTTCCCAGCCCTTGATAAATCTCTCCTCGAGCTTGAAGCCGCTCCAGTATTATCCTCAACATCTCGACCATCCTCCGCATTCTTACCTTCAAGAGCGCTCCGTAATCCTGCCCACGCCTCTTCCAGCGCAATGTTATCCCGTACTGAAAACGGCTGCGGTGGTAATTTCACTTGCGACGTGCTTGAGCCGCTCGACGGGGGAGGAAGCGGCGTTAACGGATCATCGATGGGGAAAGACGAGGTATAGAAAAACTGTGGGCGAAGCTTTGGCGGGCCGGGGATTATATTAGGATCGGAAGCAGGCGGTGCATTGTTCTCGGGAGGAGGGTCGTATAGGAGGCATGTTGGCCCGTAGGTGTGGACTGGGCCTGACATTTCTGTGGAATGAGAGAGGCGTTGGAGCTATCACCGGGAGGGTTGAGTTTCATGAATCATCGTCGAAGAAAAAAGTATGAACGAAAAATAAGGAAGAAAATGGCTGCCTTGTAAGATGGTAGAGGAGCTTGAGGCCTTGAACCAAGCTGCATGAAGCGGGATAAGGCAGCCAAACAGAGCTTAAGAGCCGCATTAAATCAGGTTAAATGACACATCATCACTACATGCCAGATAAACAAAAGTCGGAATAAAACCGTATAAGTCACAGATGGTTCCTGGAGAGAAAATAACTACAATCTGGTCAAAGACAAGCAGCAGCGTCGATCTGAAAGGCTGTAGTTGTCTGTTAAGCTATCTTGTGATCCTCAACAATGACGTTGTTGGAGAGTTACGTAATCCATTGTCTTCGCGTGCGAGATTCCGTGTAATAATAATAATGGATCACACCTACTATGTAGTAACCACTTTTACTGAAGGATGCATTGCAAGAACGATACGTTGGCTCTGTTAGAACTGACCCGACGCGATTATTTTATTACCATAGTCTCCATACTCCGACATACAAAGGGTTTTTCACCACCAAAAATTGCGCAACGACACCAAGAAAACCAAGAACCAGCCCAAGACCAACCGAGAATAAACCTCGAGACAACACCGTACTCAAACATGATGCACCAAGCATGAACCAACAGGGAATTAACTGTACATAAAAAAGAAACGTTTTAGTGATCCTCGACTTCTCGTAGACATCTTTACCGCTCATTAGACCTCCTTCTCAGTAGATCGACGAGGGTTTTCGTGTTTAGCAAGGGAAACCGGGCGGTATTCGACAGGAACTCCATGAGAGCTGCTGCTTCCCCTCAATCTCTTCTCCTGTTCCTCTTTCATCGACGCGAGAGCATTAACCTGCAGTTCCTGGAATGCGAGGAACGTGACCAGAGGCGCTCCCAGCATCTCCAAAATTTTGTGTGTATCGTGCATATGCTTTCGGACAACGCTGTCGGGAGTGCAAAAGGTCCTAACGCTCATCTCCTTGGCGACTATCTTCCAATTATACAGTATCGCGTTCAAAGCAACAAGATTGGTCGCGCATTCTCCGTGGAATTTGAAGGTGCGGAGGTTGTATAGGATCAGATCTCGCTGCGTCGCCTGATCGAACTGGAATTGCAGGACTTGTGGTCGATTCTTTGAAGTCCAGAAGCTTGTCACCTTAGACACAGACTCTACTGACATGCGGCCTTGTTTATGCTGTTCAAGGAGGAATTGGTTGGCGCTGACGCAGATCATGAGCTCCATTTCGGCGTAGAGCCTCGCCTGCGTAGGAGGATCGAGGGATATAGGGAACGTGGATTGTGGCGCGATTTTTGGGTGAAATGGCTTGGGGTAATTTTTCATTACATCTCCGGTCTGTGCGGTGATTCAGTTAGAACTGTATCGTATATAGGCTAGCACAGAACGAAAGAAGAAAAAAAATCGCGAAGTAATACTCACAATATCTTCGACGCGCTGCTTGATCTTTTCGCCAAACATTTTGAAGCCCGGTTTCTTGTATTTTTCTACTGGTTGATCGTTCATGCTGGTATTCCGCCCGAGCCAGCCATTTTCGCCGAATAGCTTTTTATGCGGAGATCGCGAGCGTTTAGGAGGACTGTGTAGAAATTCAATTGGGCTGTCTTCATCTAGATCCTCGAGAACCTTCACAGGAGAAGGGGTTCTTTGGCGTCCTCTGCCTCTGTCTGGTGACTGACACCGATTGCCCAGCTGCTCGTAAGGGTTTCCAGGGGGAGTATTGTCATACTGGTAGCAGGTGTTTTGAAGGACCATATCGCTATGAGTAGAGCGGTCAAAGAAGTTGACATTGTTGCCTTCAGATTTTGAGACCGGGAGGCGCCTTGAATACTGGGATACATCTGCTGGGTAAGAGTAGGCTTTTGAATTGGGGCCCTGCATAAACTCCCCTATTGTTTGGCGGCCCACTGATGGGTTGGAATCAGTGGTGCTACTATATGAGGAGTGGCTTTTAGCCGGTCAGCTGCTATCGGACATTTTAAAGAATAGGTAGGTTCTCATACCTGTCGTAAACAAGTGGAACCTCCATTGAACAAGTGGGATCGAATTTGGCAGGATCCAGTGACAAAGGCCTTTCTTTCTTGTTGCTTGGAGACGTTTTGCTGCCCGAAGAGGCTTCTTGAAGTAATGGTGAGCTTAGAATTTCATGAGTCAATTGACGAAAGGTGTCTCTTGTTGACGTGGATGAACTGGAATGTGACCAGATCGAATATCCAGCAGAGGGCGGTGGGTTTTGATATGAGGATTGAGAGGTGTGTGGACGCGATTCGGTGGACGCGTAAGTCGTGGTGGTGGGTTGTTGTTGTGAGGTTGGTTTGTTTTGGGTGCGGACTAAATTTGAGCGCGTAGAGTCAACAGAGGACTTGGGATCCCCAGCCAAACTCAACCGCTTGAGTCGCGACTCCATTCTAGCCACGCTGACAACACGCTGCTAATCCAAACAGCTGGCTAAGCAACGGAGATCAAGTAAAGTCCCAGTCATCACACCAGCAAAAAGAGCGACTCGGATACGACAAAGCAGCTTAACAACTTCCAGGATGTAAGCAGCCGGCACCTAGCTTTGGATGCGGAACGTTGATAACAACCACTTACCCACGAGGTCAAAATTGTTGCTCTGCAGCGTAGAAGGATTACCTTGTTCAGTAATTCAACAGCGCGGAAAATTCGAAACGGGACAACACATTGAAGTTCTGTAACGAAGGTTGCCCAATGCAGTCAGTATGATGTCAAAAGCAACCAAAAGAGAACAGGTAGACAGAAATTATTCTCCTGACTAATATATAAATAGGAACTTCCCAAAATACAAGGTCAGGTTCATTGTCGAGAATAGTGCGCAAATGAAGATTCGCACAATGGACTCCAATTCGTCTACAATAGTATAAATTCTGACGTCTCACCCAGCCGCAGAGTGTCTAACTGGAAAGGAAAGTGGTTCGCAGGGAAATATTTGACTTGCAGGAAGCCTAAAAAGAAAGGTAAGGCCAAGGAGAGTCAATCGGGAGTCCGGAATGGTGAATCTCCGAAAACTCCTGAGGATAGAAGTTATTCTTCGGGAAAACATAAAATAGATCGGTAAAGGTGAATATCTCGTAACATATAATGCGCGATCCCGGTGTTGGATTAAGATCCGTCCGATCTCGCCGACGTTCATCACAGATGTAAGCGAAAAGAGCCTTTGACCACACCACCCAAGGCTGTGATATGACAGGCTTGAGACAGCCAGGTATTTTGGCTTCTCAGTGTGAAAATGGTTGTGGGAACTAAAAACTCAGAGCCGCGATGGAGACGGGAAACAAACAATGTATCCGCCTAGAAGAAGAGACAAGACCAAAGACTACCAAGGACCATATCCAAGCCGAACAGCGATTGCCCGCTCATGAAGCCAAGAACGCCCGGACTGACGAAGAGGGACAGTAGCCCTAGGGAGAACTGGGTGGAAACGTAAGCGGAAAGAATAACGAGCACGGGAGTCCACGAATGAGAAGCGCCGGGCCATCAAAGACCCTAATGCCTCGCTGTCGCACTGCGTAAACATATAAGACTTCACGAATCCATAGGATGGAAATGGACAGCGAAAAGGGGAAGTTGGCTGCCAAGAATGAATTTATGTGTAACGTGGGAGACAAGCCCGTGCAACCATTGCGATCCTGTAGCGTATAGACGTATATAGTACGGAGTACGTATAGACGAAAATATATCAGAAAGATATCAATCGCAACGGGAAAGCCTGTAAAGCAAGAAATAGATGGATGAATAGTTCCAAGTAACTGCTAGTTGTGCTCTGACAGCTAGGACCCAGCTGGCCACGAACACCCAGAATGGTTCACAGAGCCCCGCAAACGAAATATATGCAGGACATCATCATCCAGCACCCTACAGACACAAGCATCATTCCCCTAAACTGACGTAAGTGTTCTAATTGGGGCGGCCTTAAGAGTTCGATGTCACAATGCGGTTGAGATTGAGTTTTGGGATCGAAACCTTGATGCTAGTCACATGATCGGCAGGCCCACCGTAGATCCTAGTACTTAGTAAGCTATCAGGTACTTGGTTAAAAAGTCAATAATTATAAACCTTTACTCTGTAAACAGACTATTTATATTTCTTCTAGTAGAGCCGCTTAAAGAGAGTTTATAATTTTTTATTATAATATATTGGTAAGGCGTGAAGCAGGTGGTGTGGGGGCCAATAACAAGGGGGAAATCGAACAGTGGGGAGAAAGCATGAAAAGAAAAACCGAAGATAGGGAACAAAGCAAAGGGAGGTAGCTAGGATGACGACTCAAGTCCCAGCTTCCCAGCAGCAGCTCGAAGGTTGCTTTTCATTTTGGAGCTACTAGCAAGCTAATCATTGGCTCATGATTGTTTTCTGGATTACCATTCCAACCTCTCATCGTTTGCCATGTCACATCTACTGCTGGTGACTTCCCTGCTCCAATCATAGACGCCTCCCCGTTGCACAAAGCTGTCCCTGTCCCAGTAAACTTGTGCAAGGGCCTCTGATACTTCGACTTCGAGAATCGACTTTGAAGGCTCCCGCCCATCCCTGTTCAAGAACCACATGTACTCGTCCAGAATGAGATATGACTTCGCCATGAGGACATTCGGCTCGGGAACAAAATATGGCTGATGCTGATGTCTGCGGCAAAACTCTTTGTATTGTTCGTCGGTGATCTGAAATTTTCGAACATTTCGGAGTGTTTTGTCGAAATCATTTTCGCCAGCGACTAGTAGAACCTAGAAACACTTCCATCGGAAGGGTTGAAGTTTCTCCACTGTAAGGTTCATGTCTTCCTTGTAGTTCAGGTTGCAGACAACAGTGTTCAGCTTGAATTTGATTCCGAATTCTTGGCACCATTCCGCGATTCGGAACAGCTGGTCGACTTGGTTGCCAGAACCGCGGCCGATCTCGATGTTTGTATGCTCATCGAAGGAGTCGCAGGAAACAGCCATGATGTCTATGTACTGGCCATACCGTTGGAGGAAATCTCGCCTCACTTTGCTTCCATTCGTGACTATTGATACTGACTCGAGGTGTAGTTGTTCTTTGCAGAAGACAATCATGTTACCCAGAAATCTAGGATACAGGAAGGGCTCGCCGCCTGCGAAGTTGATCTTCTTCATTCCAGCTGCCTCGAGTCGTCTCAGACCAGATTTTGCTTCGTCTTCAGTCCGTTTGAACGAGGCTGTGGCCGTGTGAAAGCAGAATCCACAGGTTTTATTGCACTGGCGGGTGAAGTGGTAGTTGACAGAGAGCGGAACATTTGACTTCCGTTGACATCGAGTATAGCGATAGAGCCCAAGTGCCCCCGCCAGCACAAACACGGTGTAGACGAGGGGGAGATACCATGATGCTGAAGAAAGAAGTTGAACTAGAGCCATGCTGTGATGTGCTATTGCAAGTCAAATAATCATATGTTGTTGTGAAAATGCAAGGACAAGGTGGGAGAGCAGATACTTCAAGAAAATTGCATGAGGCCTCCCGCCAAGGTTTGGATCCAGGCTGCACTCCATCTTTTTCCGGAGGGGTGAATGACTCGCTAAGGGAAGATGGGTGAATTTAATCGGTGAATCGCATCTTCCCAGGGGATTGCTGGTCACTTATCTCGTCGCAGCAAAGTTCATAGCTAAACCTACATGTCTCTTCTAATTCCAACCTACATCCTGAAAAAACAACTAGCTAAATGGAGGGTATCGTGTTTTTGATCGGTAGGTAGATATGCCACTGGCAACTTAGGAGCATCGGTCTGACTGAGTTGATAGGTGCGCCGGGTTCTGGAAAGGGTACTCTGGGTCGACAGTTATCCAACGATTATGGACTCTACCAACTTTCCGTGGGAGACTATCTCAGGGAACTTTCGCGTGATGAAGGGTCGCACTTGGAACAAACCACCCGGGGCTACCTGCAACGAGGAGAGCTACTTCCAAACGAAATCATATTGACTTTGCTGCGGCAAAAAGTCCAAGACGAGATTGCCAAGGGACATTTCCATTTTCTAATCGATGGTTTTCCACGAGATCTATCTCAAGCTCTAGACTTTGAAAAGACAGTGAGTCCACACTCTGCCCTTTGCCCTCGCGCGAAGATCGAGAGTTCATGAAAAGGATCAGGTCGGGAGTCCAAACCTCTCTATCGTTCTACACTGCCCGAAAGACGTAGCAAAGGAAAGGTTCCTAAGTCGTAATCTCCCTGGCAGAGTGGACGATGATGCAGAGACGTTCGAGAAGCGGTTCAACGAGTTTGCCGAGAAACAGCCTAAAATATTGGACCACTATCGCACGTTAGGCATCACTGAAGAGGTATGACTGTGCAACTTCCAGTCCGGGTTAGTTTTATATCTAATCGTGAGATAGATTGATTCTAGTACGGAGACCAAGATTACGTATGGCGTTTTGAAAGCCGCGCTTGAGAAGAACAACACTTGGGTGATGACCTGTCGGGCTGAAGGCGCCCCAAAAAGATTAGCAGATAATGGGTAGATAATGTATTTTGTATTTATCACGATCATCAGGGCGATAGATAGGACATACAGCCTACAATTTAGGAAGTAACAATAATGTAATCCACCACCTACTTGTACAAACCACCTACTTGTACACCTCTTTACTATTTGGTAACTCTATAGTCAAATTTCACAACAACTACAAAGAAAATTAAGGTAATTATATTAAGAGTTATTTCCTGTATATCTAGAGTATATATGAGCAGTATGTCCAATAATTCTATATATACTACAGCATGGTGCTGCCTGCTTTCATGGTTGAGAGTCAGCTGCCTCAATCACCTTCTGTTCCTATTTATTGATACTTTGTATATAAGATAAGCCCTTTTCAACCCTCAAAGTACTTTCTTGAGCTATATATATACAACTCTTTTCCTGCTTCTTCTTTTATTTTGTATTTACAGCTCTTAACTCTCTGTTTTCAGCTGCTAAAATAGCAGTATTGTGCATTGCCAGTTGATATCTCTTGACTAGCTGACTTAGAGCTTGGTTAATTAGACTGGATAGGCTCTGTATACAGTACTTGATATAGTTTATAACTTTCTCAGTCTGCTGCTCTAGTTGGTGTATATTATAGAATATAGCTGTGGCTCAGGAGGCCTGGGAGCTGTAAGAAGTCTCTAGAGGAGTAGAGATATATATTATAGTATTAAATTATAAAAGAATCTTCTTAGAATTGTACAGAATTAATTTAGCAGCTTTAAAACTGTTTTTTATATTGCTCTCAGTTAGAGCCTGTGCCTGAGCTGCAGGATATAAAGTTAGAAACTTTTCTTTATTAATATAATTGATTCTAAGCTATATCTGGTTCTCTATCTACTGTCTATATACTATTTTAAAAGAGAAGAAGCAGCCAATATCCAATAGTTGAAGAAAATAGAAGGAATAAGCTAGTATATAGAGAGCAATAATATTATTTTTAAAGTAGAATCAGTTAAATTTAATTAAGATATAACTTCTATATTTATTAAAAATTAATAATCAGTATTTGTTTTTTATACAGAGTAAAGTATTTTTATTAAATATCTTTTTCAGTTAATACAAGTCTAGCTTGTCTGTTGTCCAGCTATTATTACTGACTTTAATTACTCAGTTATCTAGTAGCTTTTCTATTTTATATTAACAGGATTAGTATATCTTTTCTTTAAAGATAATTATTGTACAAAGAGTTTAATCTGTAGTATTAATTTTTACAATAACAGTTACCTATTCTCAATTTCCAGGTTGAATCAGTTTTGAATAGTTAACTTTTTCAGATCTAATTACTATTCTAGCAGTACTAATAACTTCTATCTGAAACCTAGTTTTATCAAAATTATAGATATTATCTTCCAGAATTCTATACTTTGCAATAGTGTTTTATACAAGCTTGAACTATCTATAGATAATTTCAGAATTCTTATATAGAGCCTACTAATGATTGTACTTGTATAAGAATTTAAATTTTAACTCAGAATAGTAGTCAATAAATTATTTAACCTAGTTAATACCAACAGTAGATAAAGTAATAGTGTTATTTCAATCAGTAAAAAGAAGATTGGCTCTTTCTCATACAGTACTTACTTGAAAAGGCTGGCTATATTTATTTATAGAGATTATTCACTGTACAAGGACTGACTCCTTAGTAGAAGTCAGTTTTTAATTTCTTATTTAAGAATTTTTTTTTATTATACAGCTATGTAGTTGATCAGCTATATTACAGACTAACAGAGACCATTGATTGACAATAATCCAGAGAGGTAGAAGTACAGCAGAACAAAGAAACCAGTAAAACTTGGAAATTATATAACTGAAAGATTATATAATTCAAAGTAGTAAAACTGATAGTACTAGTAGATTTATCTACCAGATCTATTAGATCTACAGATAGTAGATTCAGTAGTACTAGTAAATTTGTTTATCAGGTTTATCAGATCTACTAAAGAAATTATTATATATATAAAAGATATATTTTCTTTATTCTTAGAAACAGAAGTCTTTTACTTTGTATTTAGTAATAATACTGATCTTAGATCTATTTTTAGTTTTAGATTATTAGCTACAACAGCACTGCAATTTTATTTTAATATTATATATACTCTATCTTTGTATTCTATTAGATCTTTTCTGATATACAGTGTAAAACTGTTCTCTAGCTGGATTACTTTATCTCTTTAGAGAAGTAGATTATCTTTTATTACTACAGTAAGTCAAGGCCTACAACACTGGCTTAGAGTAATAAACAAGCTTGGTATATACTAGAGTATATTCTCTAAAAGTATTACAAATTCCTGAAGTTTAGTTAAGGTTCTACTCTGTTTAATTGAACAAAATACTTTATAATACATTGAATGCCTATCTTTTAAAATATTGATTTAAAGAATATAAAACTATATTAAAAACTTTTAACTATACAAGTTTACAAACTTCTTTAGAACTTTTCAACTATATAAGATTACAATAATCCTCTTTATCTTTTAACTATACAAGATAAAGAATACTTTGTTGATTCAGGTAAGTATCACTCTAGCTTAGAAAGAACTAATTAATAAAAAAATATATTTATTGCAGTTATAGTACAAGCCTTACTGACTTAAATTCAGGAGCTTGAAGCTAAAGTTAAGGAGTAATAAAAAATAATTAACTAGATATATAAATATACAGTTAATATTGAGAATTGAGTTGCAGTACAGTTTACAGGTCAAGAAAAAAAAGATATAACAGAAAAAGTAAAAATCTAATTTTTTAACAGAACTAGAAACAGGCTCAGACCTTTTCTAGTATATTTAGAAATCTATTTTTAATTTAATATTAAGTTAATAAAAACTGATAAGTGCTTGATAGCAGTACAATATCTGCAAGAAAAAGCAGCAGTATAAATATAACTTTATTTAATAATATAGTTTAGTAGAAAAGATTTCAGAGATTTTATATTTATTGAAACTGAAAGAATTCTTGTAATAAAAGATTTCAAACTATTCAAGAAAATATTAACAGTAAATTTTAGAATTACTGATAAAGAGATAACAGCAACACAGAAAATCAGACAGATTTAATAAATAAAAAATACAGCTAGATACCTAGCAGAATTTCAATAACTAGCTGTAGTATTGAACTAGAATAATAGTATATTAACAGGAGCTGTATATAACAGGTTTAAAGAGAAAATTAAAAATAAAATAGCTAGATTAGAGAAACAACTTAATATACTATCTGAAATAATCAAATATACAGTATATATAGATACAAGAATTTAGAAAAGATATCTAGAATAGAAAGGCTATAAGCAGTTTCTAAACTACACTGTAAAGTAATAGATATACAGAGAAAACTATAATTCTTACAGATTATAATCTATAGAACTAGATATAACTATAAGAAACTAGAACTATAAAAAAGACAAGCTATACTAGAAGAAATTGTATTTCTTTTACAAGAAATCAGGATATTTTACAAGAAATTGCTATAAAAAAAATAGAAACCAGCTATAAAGAAAGCTGAAAATAATAACAAGAAAATAATATTACTTTACTACTGATATTGGTAAAAGTGAATAACAATTTCTATATATAACTAGAGCTGAAACTAGTGATACAGTAGATAAGTAAGATAAGCTATAAGAAGTTATAGTAGAACAGATATTTCAAGAACTAATAAAAACTTGACAAGCAGAAATTGACAGTGAGGCAATCAAGCTAATTAAAATAATAAAAATAGAGTATCTATCACTCAACTACCAGAATCTATACTGGGAAAAGTATGAGAAACAACAAGAGTCAGAAAATCTACAAGAAAATAGTAAAGATTACAACTATTACTGAAAGAAGAAGAACTAGAATATTATAAATCTAGAATATCTATAATACTATAAATTTCTTACTTTTATATACAATTGCAAATAATACAGGAAGATATAGAATAAGAAAATTCAGTAAATCAGAAATAATCTAATCTACTATTATTATAAACTGTATAGATATAATATAAAAGATTGCAAGTAATATAATAAAGTTAAAGTATAGAAAGATATTTAGAAAATATTAGAATAGCTCAGTTTACAAGACAAGATAAATATTGAATATTTACAGTATAAAGAAATATATTAGTCATTTTGTTATATACCTTTGAGGGCCGCCGCTTCGGGAAACGGCCGCTCCTTTTGCGGTTTGGTGTGGTCTCACCGCCTGAAGACCCACCCCCTGCCTATATAAACCGCCTCACCTCCCGCTGTTTTAATGTTCTCTTCATTCTCCCTTTCAAATCGGTACCTCTGGGTACTTCTGCAGGTTTGGCCCACCAATCGCCCGATCCAACCCTTCCTCACCCTCGACTCACCCATTGCTCACCCATTGGCTCACCCTCACTCACCCTGCCTCGCCCTGCCCCAGGCACTTTCTGGCTCGCGTTCATCTGATGCTGTGCTTCGCAATGTTCCCATTTCCCCCATTCTCTCAGATGTTTGTCGCCTATCCTACACCCCGCGCCTGAAGCGCAAACGTTCTACTTTCTGCTTTGACAGAGAACTCCATCCATACCCTGCTGAGTTTCTGACGCGATGTGGGTCGCTGAAAGCCAGGGTCGTGAATCTACTGCTTCTAAACCTCTCCCACACGGTCATCCGGTGGCTTTGAGTCTGCCTTGCGTTCTAGTCTCAGGGACAGCAATATCGACCTCGACTGGTCTGGAGGTCTTGTAGAGACCCACAGGTTGGCTGGGATTACGGATGACTTGGCCGTGACCCATCTGGGTGTATTCCTTGTTGTTTGGTGCGCCCTCCCCCAGGCTGCCAATGGTAGAAATGCCGCAAGCAAAAAAGGGAGCCAGGGAGCCAGGAATCCAGGAAATGAATCGGCGATGTGCCCCCGATTCTCTGTCACATGCTGGGCAGAAAATGCATCTTTTGATACTGACCCAGTTGTCCTGGCCTTTCAATTTTGCCCTAAACCATGTTTAGTCCAGTGTTGTTCTTGTACTGATGTCCAACCATCTGCGAGTCCCCGCAGCTGGAGGATGGAAGTTTCACATTTTGCCACTGAATTTAGTGCTCTACCCGCTGCATAGTCAAAGATATGCATGTTCCAGCTGACTCCAACCAGGCTAGAGAATGAAGGATTACGTGTCTTTGACACTAGTACCCACAGATTTTGGTCCAGACAAGATGCTGCCGCACGGAACAACACCCCTGTCGGTATGGTCACATTCGCAGGTCGCATTGAGAAGTCTATAATCGGGCCGGTTCGCCTGACAAGGCAGTTTTTGAAAGCTATCATGAGAGTTCCACTTCAATGGTGGTCTTTAGGTTTCTCCTGTGTTAATCCCTGGGTTGGTTTCTCTCCCTACTTTTATATAAACAGGCTGATATTCCCTGATAACAAAACCTGTATCGACAAATCCTGCAGACAACCAGAATACAGAGCACTCCCAGAGCACTCCCATTTACCCCTGTACCTTTGTTGCAATGCTTAACCTCAATGATATTCATTTCTACAACCCCAATTCAGTGCCCCAAAGATCCAAAAAGCCCTTGAAACCTGTCAAATTCACTCCCCCTGTCCATTCCCCTAGCACCCCAGCTTTTGGAAACCGGGATTTCCCGGAATCATCCACCACTCGAAATTTCCCCAAACAATCTATGTGCCCACATTTCCCCAAGCATCACCCCCTTCCCCCTCGTCCCCCCCTGGTGGCATCAGAGCCTTGTCCTATGAAAGTGGGAGTAGGTCCACCAAATGATTTTGATCGGGCACTGGAGCAGCTAGAAGCAGTAGAAACAGTTGATTTAACTGGCAAGGGCTCTGTCAGTCAAATCCATAGAGAACCGGAAAAATTGCTTGACAATGGATCACCCTCCCTGAAAGGTAAGCTGCTCGCTTTCTCCAGACCTCACTATTCTTGCATCAACTTGGAATGATCACTAAGGCTAGTCAATCTAGGAAATCAAGGTGGCGAAGAAGCTAGGGATGAGAGTGATCGTGGACGCAGCAGCACCACCGATGTTCACCATATCAATGGTGACAGAGAACACAAGCCTTCGATAGGGGTACAAAAACGAAAAAGAACACCCCTGCAGCGAGATGGATCTCTTCATCGTCATCGCTCTACCTCTACTGCAAGTCTGTCGTCAGAGAGTCTTTTTGCCCTCGACAGCAGCGATAGCGAGAGCGAAGACAGATATGTAGATATGAATGCACCATCGAGACAACACCCCCCACCGCCGCCGGTTTTGGTTGACAGAAACGGAGTGAAGAGTAAGGAATGGTGTGTTGATGAGATCATAAATTCGAAGATTGTGCGCATGGGTGGAAGGATGCAGCTGAGGTACCTTGTGAACTGGACAGGCTATGATGAGCCTTCGTGGGAGCCTCTATGCAATCTGATACCTGGGAGCGAGTTGCTGGTTGTTAACTTCCACAAGAAATACCCCAACCGACCCTTACCTGCTTCTGTGCATGTTTTATTGAACAGCCACCAGCCCTCGAAGCAACATGGAAGACCACCTTCAGGGAAGAGACACAAAAGGGCATGCTTTGGGATTTAGTCGGCGCATTGTTGTTGTTGTTCATTAAAATATCATGTCCGATGGAGTTGCATATCACACCTAACTCATCTCTCAATGTATCCTTTATCTCTCTTAATTCTTTGTTCAATCTTGGAAGATAGTTAAGGATTGTGGAGGATTAGGGTTATGAGAAGATTGCTGGGAGGGTGTTGGGTGTTGGAGGGCTTGCATTATTTTCCTATGTAAATATTCTCATCCGCCGTTATATTAGTCTTACTATTCTATAAAGCCATAGGACAAGGCCTATGTACACTTGGCAGCAGGAAATCCCCCAGAATGTCAGATTCTACGTTGTGTAACCCTGGTCAACATTGATGTGGTGGATGAAGTCCTGCGATGTAAATATAAGGTCCATTCGGGAAGAGACCCTTTTTATGCTAGTCACATCCAACTGCTTGGAGCCAGCATACAGTGTTTCTATACGCCTTCATCCCTTGTCGTGGACTGATCCCGCCCAGTATCAAGCATCCAAAACCTCCCGGGCCTTGCCCATATATTCTTGTAAACAAACAGCGATCTGGGTGGGAATGGGTGGGAAGAAAGCAAACTAATCCAGATCCCTCACCCGTTTCACCTCCACATCAAATATTGGGTTTGGTTGTCAGTAGGGTACGATAAGCGCCTGCACTGCCGGCTGATAATGGAGGAATTCGCGTAAAGTCGCTGGGGAGCGTAGCACATACGAACGCAACCCTACCGATTTACTAACATTTTTGTTGAACTGCCACAACCTGTCATTGGCTATCAGTGTTGTTACTGATCCTACACAGACAACCCAAGGGGAGACTGCAAAGGTGACTCGATGCTATTACCCTTCACAAATTATTCCATGGGAGAGCTTCATGGACGAGCAATCCCAGACTTGGGCCCTTTTCTGCCAGTATCTGTTGTTTATGTCAAATAAACAATTCCCTTCTTCTCATCAGCTGGACTATGTTCTCAAGACAGTCTGCCCTATTACCGCGGAAATAGATCTCCAATACTATGAACGCGATACCGTCGAAAATCAGGTGGATTCGATATATGGGAATGATATTCTCAGTCAGGAATTTCAGCTGGCTGGGTCTGTGACATTCGAGAGTCATATGAACTTGGGAGCTTCCATGCAGGGTCAATCAGATGAGGAGATGCAACAGTTGTCCGTCGGGCCCAATATATCCGCAAGTGGAGAGCAGACTCCAAAAAAGCGAAAGAGAAAGGCTCCTGGAGAGGATATTCTACTCTTAAGAGGCCAAGCAGACAGATTTTGTGTCTATCGGCGAGGAAATGACGAACATATCCCAGCAATAGCGATTGAATACAAGGCGCCACACAAGCTTACGCTTGAGGAAATTGCGACCGGATTGACCCAGGAGATACAGCCAGCCCGGGATGTGATCAACAAGGAGGAAGACTCATCTGAGTTCTACTCAAAGCGCCTGGTCACTGTAGTGATCACTCAACTATTTTCCTACATGGTGGGCAAAGGCGTGCGATATGGCTATGTATGCACTGGAGAAGTTTTCCTCTTCCTTCACATCCCCGAGGATCCTTCGATTGTCAGATATGCAATGTGTGTTCCAAACCAGGATGTTCGGACAGGCCATGAGGGAGACTTTTACTTGACTGCAGTCGCACAGGTAGTTGCATTTACCCTGCGAGCTCTGGCATCGTCGCCCCCTTCTCAAGCATGGCACGATGCTGCGGCGGAACTTGGCGTCTGGCCTGTAGAGTACGCAGAAATCCTAGCGCAAACTCCATCCGCGAAACGGCTGAAAGGCCAGGAAGGTCGCTCGTCTGCTTATCGCGGTAAGAAGGATGACCTTCCCCAATGAGGCCGAGGTCGTGTCGACCCACCAAGAATCAACCTAGCAATAGATCTCCAAGTCCCCCACCTCCAAACTCTCCCTCGCCCGCCAATAATCAGTCTATTGGTCGCAGAAGGGAACCTGATGTCCAATCAACGCGGCAGAAAGGCCAAGATAATAAAAGTCGTGGGCAGGAGCGGCGTGGCGGCAGTCGGGAAAGTAAGAGGAGCACGACAATACGGATAAACGATCGTCCGTACTGTTCTCAGAAATGCCTACTTGGGCTGAGAGACGGAGGACGTCTTGACCCATTATGCCCAAACTTCCACGATCACCGGGAAAAGAATATTTCATCTCATGACTTCTTGACCCTCGTTCGTAACCAGCTTGCCACTGATCGCAGAGACAATGCAGACTGTTGTCCACTCTATAAAGCCGGAAGCTACGGTGCGCTGTTTAAAGTACGACTCTCCTCCCATGGGTTCATTCTAGTTGCCAAAGGAGCCAGGTTCAAAAATCAACGCGCCCTGTTACATGAACGCACAATATATGATAAACTACATGTCATCCAGGGTATCCACGTACCTGTCTGCCTTGGCATTGTCGAGCTTGAACCGAAACGCCCGTATTACTACAATGAAGGGAAGTATACCCACATGCTCCTGCTCAGCTGGGCAGGAAAACCTATCACAGGAGGCCTCAGTCCATCAATCTCCGACATGATTGTGTTCTCACTTCGGGCAATTCATCAACAAGGAGTTCTTCATAGGGATGCTGAGCCACAGAACATTCTATGGAATGATACATGTCGATGTCCGATGATAGTCGATTTTGGACAGGCGTTGATTAGGAATCCTTTATCCAGTGTCTCAACAAATACTGCGAGGAAGAAAAGGCTTCGTGGTGCAAAAAGTGAAGATGCCTTTGTGGACGAGCTGCAAACTGTGCAATACAGTCTCGAGGATCTTGTCCGGAACTCAGGAAATTCAAAGATCCGGAAACATCTATGATATTGATCGCCCTTGCTGGCAGCGAGAGCTTATACTCATCATCACTGTTCTTTTTTCTCCGAGTTTTATCCCTCTTGTTCTACGTGTTATGCGCCCTCAACTCCTCTCTTACATTGCTTCTTGTTGTTTCTAAAACTCCATCTCACAGTCTTCATTCCGGTGCTCTTTGCGCGCTCTTGTCCATTCTCATTGCACCCATCCTATTAGGTCATTGTCTCTGTCGACCACATCTCTCTCACCCTTCTGTTGACTGGAACTTATTTCTCATGTCGCTCTCCTTTATATCCTACGGCTCCCCTTTTCTTTTCTATATTTACCGGCACGTGACTACATGTGAGATTATGACAAACCGCTGGGCCAAAAGGGAACCCTTAAAGGGGGTTCCTCGGTAGGACCTCATATCCTCGCTGACAGATTGTTGGAGTCGATGGTTGATTGGTACGAGAGAGAGAGAGAGAGAGAGAGAGAGAGAGTCCATTCCCTTGTCAGCGTAGTGGCTACACAGGGCTCAAGTTAGACTACTTATGTACAAACGCTATTTACATCCTCCGGGCTCATATGTATCTGGTATAAGAGAGGCTAGCTAGTCTAACATATGTCTGGGGGCCAAGAAATTTTCCCTGTTAGCCAATTACCGAAAGCCGCTCGCGCTGCTAATACGAGTTTCATCGCACTGAAAGCGGCACTTCCAATGTGACCAACCTCCACCTTGCTGCAAAAGTTGTTTCCGTCTAGCTGAGAATATTTTCCAAGAAACCAACTGCATATAAGCAACTGAGATGCTGCCCTTGATTTCAAGTGAAGCCCGACATGCAAAAACAGTCTTCCTGTTTGGAGCCATTTCTTCCGTGATGACCAGAACCCTTTGTGTGGGCAGTATAGAGATTGGGTAAGCTGCTGGAAGCCACGTGAGGGGGTCGGCCCAGATTATCGTCGGTCTGCGAACTCACCGTCATGTGAGCGAGAAGCATTCGTTACAATTGTCCCTCCCGAGCCGTCACGGAAAAACAAAAATCCGAGCTTCGGAAAAAATAAAAAGCGACAAAAAAGTAAAACCTGCCGGGGCGGTAAAACCAAAACGCCGGTTGGTGAATATCAAATCCACCCCTTTATCAACACAAGGAAAATGCGGTTCAAGGGGTCACGAATTGGTGATTAGCCAATAAGAAATCAAGAATCTGGTCGCTGCGTAAAGCCGGCAACCAATAGGCGTATAGGGTTCGTTAGCGGTAGGCTTTCTCAATAGAATTGGTAGGGCTGCGGCCAGTGTTGTAGAGGGGTTAAAGGGGTCTTAGGGTTATAAGAAAAACGTAGTGGATTTGGGTGAGTGGAAGGTTAGGCAAGTCATCACGTGTGCGTAGGGCATAGATATCCCCTTCGTGTGGGTGTTGATCTTTAGAGAATTTCCATCCTAACCACCACGTTCGTACGTGCTTGCTCAGAATCTCCCTTTTTGAACGGATTCACGTTGCTACACCCCCTGCCGATACTCCTACCCCCACCTCGCTGCTCTCCGCCCTGTACAAGACTCCGCCGCCGCTTTCCTCCGAGCATGCCTCGAGCCCTCCCGAACAATATCGCGTATGTGTATACTTGTTGACCAAAAAACCCAGTCCTGGGAACATCGCTGTTCAAAATAACAGCATGGTCGAGTTATCCAACTAATGCAAGCCAGAGATACGATTTTCTTCCATGTATTGTTCTCAATCCCAAGCAACAACTCTTCATGGACGATTATTCCAGCTGCACCGGGGTAACGGACAACACACCCGGCATCTAGGTGCAGAGTCCAATACAGCAGCATATAAGGGGGCACAATTCCCCCAGATCCTGAGGCAATGAACAGTCAATCAAGGAGCCCAAGTCTCTATCTCTAGGTCAAACGGTCTGGACACATTACTCCATCAATTATCATGATGTCTGGCAAGGCTCCAGCTCTTCCATCAACCCCTCAGGCTCCCTCACCACTGAACCCAACTGCTAGTGGAACACCTCCAAACAGCCCTACCCCTGTTGAGAGTCAATAACAAGCACAGCCTTCTCCAAAGAGTTCTATAGGTGAAATACCTGGACATCAGGGCGAGGAGCAGAACCATACTTCTTGGTCCACTCAAGCTGCAATAATAGAAGTTGTCACCACTTTTATATGATTAGCAGAGGAATGTTGTGCTTATATGCATTGTAGCAATGGAAGTATACCTGGGGATCTATGGCTTAAAGGAATTTGATTTCATTTCCATTTCTGTTTCTTCAAGGGGGCTGGTGTTTCATCAGGGGCCTTTGTCTGAGTTCGCTTTTGGTTCCAGGGGTCTAATTTTGGGACATCTTTGAGAGTATGATTGGAAACATACTTGCCAAGAGCAAAAATTTGCATTGTTTCTGTGATATCTTTAATACCAATACTCACCAAATGAGCTGCCCCCTTGGCAATATTTTTATGACTGTGTCTCTCTGTGTATATACTTGCTACATCCCAAAACCCCCTTAAGCCCCTACACCAGCTCCTTAATTGACCACCGGTGCCCCCAACTTTAACTTACTGTTAAACAACAGGTGTGAACTGTTCCAGTACACACCAACCCTCTAACAAGGACATGAAACTTGCCATTGACATAGACCACTATGTAGACATCAGTGCCACAGTGCTCATTGAGTTCAACACCCTTGCAGAAGAGAGTCATCATCCATTTGTGTAATGTTTGCTGGCTATTTGATTGATCCTTCTGAGCTCGGGATTTTTGCCTACTTTTGCGGCTGTGATATGGCGTCTGATTTTTTGCAGTCATGGTATAGGATGTAGTTAAACTTGGAGTCATTACTTGATGCAATAGATCCGCATGGACGATTTATACATTCGCGAAGGGCCCTTTGAATCACCATAGAAAGAGGGCCAAAAGGCCCGCGTACTCCTGGATCGCGATCCGCTTTCAGATCTGGTTTTTTAGATTTTCGGATCCCCCTACCAAGACTCGGTGTCACCTCGTGACTCTACTTTTAGGTTTAGGGGTTATTATATATGTAGTGTTCTCTGCTTTATTTGAATGCCAAATCTAAGGAAAGCCTGCAAAATCCCTTCTTGTTCAAGTTTGGAAATGTACAATGAAATCTCACCCACACCTGTACCAAGAGAGCCTTCGACGTTCTTTGTGGAGATAATATAAAGCTAGAAGGATGTCCAACAAAACCGGTAAGTATGGAAGCGGTTATTTCTCCCAAACTATCAGTCAAAGGGGTAGGTCCTAATCAGATATTGAAGAGAGATTAATGTTATGCCACCCGGAGGTTCTAATACCAGGACGTAACACGAGGGAGGGAAGAAAAGGAAGAGAGGAACTACCAGGCACTACGAAGATAGAACTCAGAATTAAAATCAAGACAATAGGTTGTTTTCCTTCAACACCACAAAATGCACTCAACTAAGTCCCAAAGCACCCCTTTTCGTGTCTTGTTTCGTGTCTTGTGCTAAAGGCATCTATGGTGAGGTGAGGGTTCCTTGAGTGGAGCGAGACCTGTCAGACTGAACCAAGAGGCTTTTGGAGAAGTGTGTATGGCATAGATCCAGATAACTCTTGAAACATGGTTTTTGTCTGGTCCCTCTCCTCCTCTACCTTTTCGCGCGCGCGTTGCTCCTCCCGTAATAAGCGTCTAAGTTCTTCGATACCTATCGATTGCTCCATGTTTGTCCGTTGATTCGACTGATTCCTCGACTTCAAAAGATTGAGGGGCGAGTGTTGACCAGTAGTAAGCAAGCATCGATGACTAATCAGACAAACCACGTGTTACCAGCCAAAAACAATACAATTGCCTTGCCGACAGCACTCAGCGAAGATCTTGGACCTCCAACGGCCAAAGGGCAGAGTAGCGCGGCCGTTTTTCACTCCGAATACTGCGGTTTCATGTGGCATACCAGCCAGAGATAAACTGGATAGGATGCTTCCATCGATACGAGCTTGGAACTCAGCTTGCTCCCCCATTCTCAATCGCTTCCTCTAGTATTTTGTCATCGGCCGGGATTTATAGTCATTTAGTTACCTTTGAGCCGCTCCTTTTGCGGTTTAGCGCGGTGTCGCCGCCTGAATAGTGGTTTTTGACCACTTTATACCATGCAATGCAGTTCAAAGTATGATTCTCGCGCTTCTGTTGACCAAAGTTTTGTTCCTCATTGCTTTTGTTGCTCTCCTTTATATCCTCCTTGCTCCCCTTTTCTCTCTCTACATCATGTCATCAGCGTGGGTTCGGGGGCTATCAATATATTTACTGTCACGTGACTGCGACACGATGCCGAAATGTCATCGATCGCAGTAGCAAATGCTTGGAAATCAGTACCCCCGGAAGCAAAATTTAAGGATATAAATTGTAGATGTAGATACATATTTGTAGAACTATTGTTCCAGATGCATATACAGAGAAAGACTCAGAGGTGGGAAGTCCTCAATAATCACAGTTGTACCATAGATATGTAATTTTCGAACTATCATTATAAGCACAAACCAAGAGATAACAGCCATGACAGATATGTGCCTACCCCAAAAACCAAATAACGGCCCAAGGCCCTCCCGGCTCAGTCGGCACAACGCCACACTAGGTTCTGACACTAATTGGCTGATCTATGAGGGCGATCTAGAGCAGATTTGTTGGCGCCGAGCGGAAGATCCGACCTAGCTTTCTTCTTTGCAGGTTGCACAATCTCTTGCCCACCCGAGCCCGATTGTTGCCGTTTCCGGGTCGGCGGATTTTCGTAGAATGTGGTATTCAACAGACCTGGGGACAGTTAACACATACCTAACAAAACAAAGTATAGGAGGCAGAGTAGGCAGGACCGCACTTAGGCCAATTTTCATCTTCCGACTCTGACTGGCTCTCTTGGCCACGATAAGGATCAATGTGACACGATTCTGACACCTGCGCCTGTTCTTTCGAGCCGGGCCATGTTTCAGGCATGGCCGTTCCGTATCCTGTCCGGAGGAGGTATGTCGGATGGCCAAGATATCGGTTGACTCAAGGAACCCCCCGTTCCCTGTCATTATGGAAAACGCACGGCCTGTGTTGTACATCCCTCCTGAGTGATCTCTCGAGCGAGTCACAGAAAAATCACGAATACAGACCACATGAAAAAGGTGGCTTGAACCCGCAAGTGTACTTTCCATGAGTGCCGGTAGCAATGGGAACTTTTGTTTGAGCGTCAAAAGCTGCAACAAAGTATGCGTCTGGCGAAGGTACGTAGTCGTGAGCTTAGAGTCGGTTGGGTTGTTAACCAGAAGGTTGACCAACCTGACCAACGCTTCTCAGAGCCCCCAGAGTCGTTCAGTATCGGAGGCGTCACGCAGAGATTTGCACTCGAATTTAACTCAACTGCTTGGTCAAAGGGGCGTGGGCTCGAAGCGGTGGACCCAGTCATCATGGAAGAAAGGGCTCCAGAAAGGACTGTTTTTGCATGAGATCTTTTGGAGATCAAAGAGCGGCATCTCGATTGCTTATATGTAGTTTCTTGGAAAGTTATGCAAATTATAGGTGCAACCAATTTTGCAAGGTTGATCATTCATCAGTCGCTCTCAATGCAGTGGAATCTATTCTCACCTACTTTGATAGGGCCAATATGCTTCATCAATTGCCCAATAAGAATTGCGTATAATACGTGCTATTTAAAACTGCGCTAATTTGGTAAACCCCACGGGACAGAGGGATACGCCACTTTGCGGGGTCGCAAAGTGGAAAATGCCTTGGCCCCAAACCGGAAATACAAATAGTCCCACATTGTTCTGTTGTGTCCCATTTTGTCCCATTTTGTCCCATTTTGTCCCAGTTCTGCGCCATTCTGCTCCTATTTCCAAACCTAGGCCGTTCGCAAGATGATATCAACAGATGACTTTTTCAATTTTCTAGCCCAGAAGAAGAATGCCCTGGAGATCAATACATTTCTTAGTGTCGGCGACCAGAACGGGCTGGAAGCGTGCTATTGTCTTTTGCATAAAATTCAGAAATCTACATCTCGACCAGCACGGCAGAGCTCAAGCAGGCACAGCAAAGCACAACAAAATCTAAGGAACATCAACTCCATAGCGATATCGTTATTTGTTTTAGTAGCGGTTACAATATCCATCACGGACCTAGCATCAATAGACCACAACGAGCTCTTTCCAAGGCTTAAACACTGGTGGATAAACGATCCGATATCAGAGGAGTTCGATTTAAAAGCGCAAGGCCTCGTTCAGGAGCTAGATAACGAAAGAAAACAGGGTAATTTACCCCGCCGAAGTAAGTATTCCTGCCGTCCGCCTACAGATTTGAAAACTAAACTTATTCTTAGAAGGACGGTCACGGACTCAAGGAACAACTAAGAAGACCCAGAGCTCGGGAGGACAAACAGTGCAGCAGACAGTCGAAAGCCTAGAGTTAACTGAACAGGCGAATACACTGAGTCACTCCTCAGAAGTGCCAACACTTTCTAGCCTGGGTTAGCATTGACCAAGTACCTTTTTCGCATCTATTCTAATAAAACCTAGGTGTAGTTGAAGCTGGCAACCCAATTCCTCTTTCCGAAAGTTGGTCTCTATTCGTCTATCATACATGAAAGAATAAATGCTAACAGATGCTATGTAGATACAATCAGAAGTTATGGAGTAGATGAGGAGACAATCCCGTTCCATTCCTCTCAGCTCATCAATTTTCTCCAAGCTTATCGAGATAATTACCCGCAACTGCAGTCGCTTTGCGAACTGCTGCATCTCAGCGAACCTAACCTGCAGCTTCCATATTCCCTGTTCGGCCTGGCTTCTCCATATATCCACATCAAACTGCTGCTGCCCACCGGTCTTGGAGTCAATCTCGAGGTATCGAGGGATTTCAGCTATTCGTTTATCCAATATCTCTGGATGCTTCAAGGATCAGGAGCCTCGAGGAACGAAACGTCGAATTAGTACGTTCCGAAACACCAAGCCGGTTCGACCGTCGTTCAAGACAAGGATTCTTAGCCCATCTCCTCCTTTGGGCCCTGTGGGAAGAATATCAATACTGCCTTCGGCAGCTGCGCGCGAGTGGATGAAGCCTTCTCCCTCCCTTTCGTGTACGAGGACTGCAGGAGCGACCTGCGCATTTAAGTATTTGCCTGTGAAGTATTCTTTCTCGAGATCAACTTCAATTCCGCCCTAGGAGAGTGTGAGCAACAATCTATATTCGGGTCTTCAGATCCTACCAGTAATGATTTTGCTTCCTCCTCTAGCCCTTTGTCATCCCGTGCGGTTGTTTTTCGGAATATTCCTTCGTTCACTGTAGTCATGACCTAGGACATAGATGAAGGATATTTCGTTAATCCTAGGTGAAGATAGAAGGTGATATCACATACAATAAATTTATATGCGCATAAGATTGTTTAACGACTCATTTCTTAAATATTTAGCAGTAATGTGCTTGAGATTTTCTAAAAGAGTTAGAATCTGAGGGAGGGGCAGCTCCAGTGAGTGGGGTCGAAATCACGCGCACTTTAATCATGTGATAACTATGTGCCCAATACTGTTAGGCATTTCTACATACTGTACTGTCTTCTTTTCCCCCAGACAGACATTGACTACTCCCGATCGTCTCCACTTCTAGTCGACTGTACGTCACACCTCTCTTGGTCTCGGGCCCTCTACGACTCTCAGCATCCACCGCTTTCTTGCTGGTAGATAGTGAGGAAGCGTGCAATAAACACAACGCCATACAGGCTATATTAGTGCTACATGGCGCTGCATCACGTCCGCTAAAGTCGGGAAAGAATGGATCTTTCTTTTTTAAACCTGCTCCGCCATGTTTTCCTAGTGTGAAATTGACCAATGAAACAGTTAGGCTATGTGAAACGGCGTACTGGGCTTTGACCTTTTTTATTGTTTCGACTCTCTCCGTTATAATAAGTTCAATTCAGTCTTATTACATCTCGTTATGTCCCATTATGTCCCATTATAGATCATTATGTCCCATTATAGATCATTATGTCCCATTATAGATCATTATGTCCCATTATAGATCATTATGTCCCATTA